>VZTT01076588.1:80603-129049 GCA_013400855.1 Buphagus erythrorhynchus
ATATTATAAAGTAGACAAGAATTGTTGGTATTGCCTTCTTTTTTGCTTCTGGGGAGATGTCCAAGGACTTTGTGGGTATTGACATCCTGGGCATCCTGAACATTGCATACAGATGCTTGATGTGGGGCAGTATGGGAAACTGTGCTGGCTTCAGACCCTGGAACTATTGGTGAGACTCCTCCTTCCTTCCACGGCAGGGATATTCCCATCCAAAAGTCCCAGAAGTCAGCAAGACTTTCATTGCATCGCATTTAGTGTCCTGGGAGAAGGTAGCACTCTGAACCCAATGATACTGCAAAACAACTTAAATGAGAAGGCTTCTGTGTGCCCTGAGACCATCAGAATTTCATAATTTCAGTTATGCTAGAAGGAAATCCCTTCCAATAGCACCAATCTTGTCTCTCTTGGATGCCTCATTTACATTCAGTTATGTTTGCACTTGCAGGGGAAAATCCTTTCTGTCTTTTGGTCTGTCTCTACAGAGAGACATAAGCACTCTGTCATGAGGCTTATTTTGAGCAACTGTACTGCCTTCCTTCTGAACTTAATTGTTACAACAAAATTCAGCAGCAGAGTGTCAGGTTGATTGTTTCAGCAAAATATAGCTGTGGCCATGGCCTTGGCTCTGGTGTGGGAAGCAAGGAACATGTTTCCAGCCATCACAAAGGAGAGGAAAGAAATAAGTCCAACTGAACTAAACACAACAGGAAACTGAGGCTGGGCAGCTGGATGGCTTGGCCTCCATCCCACAAAGAGTGTAGTGGAAATCAGTCCCAGTGAGCTTGCAGCTGGCATGAAGAGGATCAGTTTGACATGGTCACCAGAGCCCTTTTTTCCCCATTTCATCTTAGTATTTATGAATGAAAATTCTTGGTTGCCCCTGGGGAATCATGATGCCTGAAAGGACGATAACCCCAGGGGAGAAAACCAGGGAAAATTCAGGTCATGCTTTTCATAGAGCGTTGTGGATTCATGCTCCCATCCAGCAGCCATCTCACCCGCTAGTGAGTTTGATGCTGTAGGTTCCAGCCAAGATCCTCCATAATGGAACTCTTGTTAACTACGTCTGCTCTAACAAATGCTGCTCTGTGTTTTAGTCATATTTTGGAGCTGGATGTCTCTGCTCCCTGTTTTTCAGGCAAAGCCCATTCCTTTATTTCTCTCCTTCCAAGCACCACAGGCTCCCCTTCAACACCACTCCACAGGCCTACATGGTCCCATTGATTTTCCATAACCCTCCTCAGCAGCTGTAAGGGTTTGGGTTTGTTTAAATGATAAAACTGCTGACTAACTCAACCCTTCCAGGTTTTCAGGAAACACTGCCATTTCCTGATAGACTCTACTTCAGCATCCTACTTTTCAGCAGGTCCTTTGATGGCTTCCTCATTTCCAGGCCTGCAGAAAATCAAGCTTAGCAGCCCATTAGTTTTTTGTCTGTGGTTCAGCAAAGCTTAATCACAAGGAGTTTTTCACCTTTACATTTAATCCATTAATTTTATTTTTTTCTACAATTCTCCTTTTAGTTTATAATCCCTGAACATATATTTAGCTTTCTTCCTTCCTTCATTATTACTTTTTGGTGTCCAACTGAATTCTTATGTAATTCTCTCTTTCTTGTCCAAACTCTCCTCCAAGAATGAGGTAAAAAGATTACCAAACAGCTCACACCCGAGTTGACAGTGAGTCAGTTGGGTGACAGAATGACTCAAGTTCTTATGTATAAATGGCCTCATTTGCTGATGGAGATGTTTTCCTATGAACACTTTCATTTATTTCTCTGGGTTCTGCAAAAATGTATAACAAAGAGGTATTTCCCATAGTGAAGAACTCATGGTGGAAAGGGAGCAGAGGGCATAAATCTAATACCCCTTACTGAAATGGAAAACTTATATACTGAGGGCTAATTGCCTAGTTGCATATAATGTGTGGCAGGGCCAGGCATAATTTATATGTTCAGATTCTTGGCACAGTATTTTATTTATCTGGCTGTATTTCCTCTTTCTTTTGATTATTCCTTGCATTTATTGACTGTGTCCTGGATTAGAGGAAAACCAGAAGGGAAGGCACAGGGTGGCAGAGTGTCTGGGCTGCTGCATTGTATTGTGTGGTAGCCTTGTGCATCAGCACTGAGCCCCAGGAGAAGGGCAAGCACTGGGACCAGAGCCACAGCCCTCCTCAGCGCAGTGCTCCACTGCTGACTGTGGGGGCAAATCCAGCCACAAATGGGCTGGGCATGATTAGGGAAGAAGGATGAGGAGGAGGAGGCAGAAGCCCACCCAGACTGCTGGTGGGATTGCAAAGGCTCAGGAGCTTTACTGATGGACAATTCTTTGATGAATCTCTGGATCTGCTTTGTTTTTCATTGCATGCTCGACTTGCACACAGTGTTAACTAATGAAATTATGAAGTTTCTTACTAAAATCATATGTATGTCACTGCTAGTTCATAGCAAACAACATGGCTTCATTGTAAATTTATACGCTGTGTAATTTTTTTTTCCACTCTTAATGGAAAACACACTGTTTTGTTTGGACCATCTCCAGGCGTCTCAGTTTTAGTTACTCACTGAAGGTGAAGCATGTGGGAGGTTGCTTTAAGCAACATTACTAGTAAAGCCACTTACTCTGAATATTGGCTGCTCTTTTACTTTATTTGGATGAAGAGCAGTATTTTCAAAAGTGTCTGAGCTACTTAGGAGTCCATGGCTTGCACCAGAAAAATTTCACTGGCACATGTTGGATTGGACTGGATGTGATGTTTTTCCTTCAACGCTTGTACCTTCAGATAGAAATACAAGACACTGGAACAAAGGTGCCTTTTACTAGTGCAGTTTCTTTTAGTTCCTGAACCAGATTAACCTGGACTGGCACAAGCAATAGAAGACTAACTCGATATCATGATACAAGCTGAGGTGTGCCTCTTCTATCAAACTCAGTAAAGTGAATGCAGCCACCTTTGTGCATATTTGAGGCACTTTGGAAGAAAGCTTGAAGAAAACTTTTGACTTTTTAAGAGTCAAATTACTCTAATAAAACTTGATGCTTCTTCAGCTCTGCAAGTGCTTTTTGAAAATGCTAGCCTTGCAAGTAAAAGAACAGAGTTCGGAAATTAAGATAAAAACCCAACAATGTTGTAAAGACTTCCTTTTATACCACTGTTTACTGGAACATGAGTAGAGAAAGCAAGAACTTGAATTTTGCATAGATGACTTAGAGGTTTTTTTCTTTCACCACTGCCTGATACTCACTAATGAATAAAATGTCTACCTTGGCTGTTACTGTGCTGCAAGAAACTTTTAAAATGCTATTCAAATGCTAGACAGAAAGACACTCTGCTTCTATGTGCAGGATACACGTATCCTGCTGGCAGTACCTTCTTGGGATGGATTCTGCTGCCACAGCACAGCCTTTGGGCCAGGCAATGCAAGCCAGAGCTGTCCACTGTTCAGTACTCACCGGACAGGCAGAGGGGCCAGCAGACTGCCATTTTTAACATACCCCTGGAAGGACCCTCTCATATTTTCAAAGCCATATGTGTTATTTGACCTGCTCTTTCTGGCTGAGTGATAGCCATGGATCACAATTTAAGGACAGTGCAGAAGATCCCATCCTGAGTTCACTGTGGAGCACTGTGATATCTTCTGACAACAAGCTTCATCCCAGACAAAATTTATATCCTTGCTATCTGAGCCATGTCCTAAATCCTTACAATTCAATGAGTTCATTATAACCATATAGTTCCTTCCATCCCAATTTAGTTGTGTTCTTAGAGTAAGTCATTAAACATGTCTGGTATTCTCAGACCAAAAGAGACATAAAAACACACACTATGCATATGTCCGGCTGTCAAGACAAGAGGTCCAGCAGTCAAGGTCTCACTTGGTCAAGTTTCCACTCTCCTGCGCACTCTGTTTAGTAGATCAGGTGTGGATGCTTGTGCTTTTAAGCATGTGGACTGAAAAACAGGTTTTCCACTTTATAGAAAATATACAGACTTTTTTCAGGAGGACAAACAGAAGTGTGCATACGTCTGAACAGCAGGAAAAAAGACAGATGATCTGAAGACTAAACAATAGCTCACCTCTAAGCATGTTCATGCAAAGATGTAGGAATGATGTTTCAAAAATGAAAGAAAGGTCAGTCACCTTTTTCAAACCCTTAACCCAGTCCAGCTCAGGAAAGTCTGTTTTCCTGATGAGTCTCTTTAAGAAACACCATATGGCCAGCCAGCCTGCCTGAAGAGCATTGCATTTGCTGTAGAGACATATATACAATACTGACATTTTCCCTGACATGAGAATTTCTAAACAAAATAATTGTCACTTGCTAGCATGTATTTGTGGCTCAAAATCAGACCTCACTGCAATCAGACAGGAGAGGGATCTGGAAGGCAGTAGCAGCTGGAGTAGCTCAAATCAGACACATTTTTGAGTAACTCCCTTGAACTAAGGAGTGTTTACATATTTTGAAAAGCAGGATTGCAAGGACACACTTGAGGACAAGAAGAATGTACAAACTTTAAAATCTGTGGCAGAATAAGTAGCAAAATATCCAGATATCACAAACTTTGGAAAAACAGAGAAACAGGAAAACCACAACATATATCAGTGATCCTTAAAGCATCCTTCAATCTTTTGAGTGGTAAAACACCATTTATATAAAAACAGTTTAATTGTGTGCTCAGTGTGGGTGGTAGATGGGAAGGCTTCTCCTTGTTTCACTTGGTCTTTTGATCTCTTAACAAATTAGATACACCTAAAACAACAAATATTTTCATCAGGGACAAAAAAAGTAATGCCATGGAAAGGGCATTATTCTTTCCTCTTGAACAGCCACAACCAAGAATTCTTTCCTGAACTTTCCAGAAAGCCTTTGAAAGGGTTATTAAACAAATTCTGCACAGAAGGTAGGGGAGTCTCTTCTCTATTGTCTCTTCATTCTCAAAATTTTTTACTTCCTTTTTCTCTATATATTGCATTTATTTATTTTCCATAGAATCATAGAATGGTTTTGGTTATAAAATATCTTTAAGACCGTTGACTGTAACCATTAACATATCATTGTCACACATCTTTTAAATATCTCCAGGGATAGTGACAGCCTTCAGATATCATTGATAAAGATATTAAACCAAACTGGCTCCAAAACTGGGCCCTGGGGAACACCAGTGAGAGGATGCTAATTGACTTTAACTCCATTCCCACCTTGTCCTCCAGGGAATTACAAAGGAACTGCATCTGTGCTGTAAACACCTAGCTGTCACGTCAAAGCCTGCCACAAAGATGGTTTAGGCTCTCTAGAGGAGGCACAAAGAAAGGCAACACAAATGAGGAACTGGAAGGACTCTGAGGGGTGACAAGAATGTTCAGCAGGTTGGGCGTGCAAGGACTAGAGGAGGGAGCAGCAGATCTGCAACCACGTGAAGCCTAAGCAGTCGAGGGGAGAAAGGCTTTAGATAAACACGAAAGAGGCTGACTTGTGTTTGCTCCTGCTGGGTCCAGCTCCTGAGAGGCAGTGCTGCCAACCCAGACACACCTGTTCTGAAGGGGCACGAAAAGGCACAAAGCAGGAAGATAGTGCTGGCCCAGGTGATGCAGGGAGGTGCACTGCAGGCTCAGGGCATTGTGATCTCAAATGTGCTGGCTCTCTGCTCTCAGAGCTCCTGCTCTGTGCGTCTCCTACTGCATGCTGAGGCTGCGAGCTGTGGCGCTGCACGTGCTGTGTATTTAATGTTAACAGATCACCATATAAACAGTCTGGCTTTCCCAGCAAATGGTGAGCCAGGGCTTAAGCAGAAAATCCCAGAGGTATTGTGGTGCATTTTCATGAGACATGATTTATTTTGCAATTGTGTGTTTTGGCTTTCTGCTCATTGTGTCCAGCAATCAAGCTCTGTGGGGCTGCTTTACGTTACACACACCATGCCATGGAAAGCCCAGCACAAAGGCATTAGTCTTGAATCATTAGGATCTGGGGAGATAAAAAAAATTGAACTTTTCTCATCTTTTATTTTTGTATTTAATAATGCTTAGAGTCATTAGGAACATCAACTTTTTTTCTGTCATTTTGCTGAAGCAGACACTTGGCTTCCATCAGTGTCTAAGTGATTGCCTTCTCTAACAAAAGGCAGGGGGCTAATGAGCCCTTCACATAAGTCCTTTTTTCTTCAAAATGTGAGATAGGATTTAGCAGAAAAATAGAGTTTTAAAGAGCTATACTCAAACAGCACTGAAAGAATAATTTTTATTTCACTTCTGCCCTCTTCCTATGGCTATGTAGATCAATGTGTGGACACATCCATTTCCATACATCAGCCAACCAGATCTGGTTTAGCTAATCTTCAATGGTTAAATCAAAACTGGGGACACATTGTAGGAGAAACATGTCCATGCACAAAAAAAAGGAAAGGAAGGTGAAGACAAAAGGAAAAGGAAGAAAGCAGAGGGAGAAAGGAAGGAATAGAAAGAGGGAAAAGAAACAGTAAATTTGTTTTCTCTGTGAAGAAAATGTTTTCTCTTTAGCAACAAGATGACATCTGAGGTTAGATGGTGCAAACATAGACTTCAAAGAAAGGAAGGTGGGCATGTAAGAATCACAAACAGAACGGATTAAGTGGTTTACTGGAAATAACCTGTCCCTTTGCTGTCCCTGTGTTTTTGACCTATGCTATCTCCTGTAAGAGACAAGCCTCTGCCTCAATACAATTTTTGATTTATTCCTCTCCACATCCAAAAATACCAGCTCTCCCGAAAAAGGGTATTTCTTTCACACTCCATATTACACATGCCAAATACTTTATTGTACTAGATACAACCTCTAAACATTTACAGTAAGTGCACTTAGTAACAAAATTGTTTGCTAAAGCTCATTGGCTCTCTCAATACTTTTGAATTACAAACACGGCTTTATTTAAACAGGAAAAACTAACAGATTCCTGAGTCTCCCACATACATTTCTGGTTATCAGAATTTTATCACAGGCAAAATGGGAACATTTCATGGAGGCTCTTGTTAAAATCCTGGCAGCTGTAAGTGTATTGGATTTCCATGTACCACAGAAGACAGCAGCATAATGTAATATCCTTGCTCTGTTTCTTTCTTGTGGGTTTTTTCTGTTTGTTTTTTGAGGCTTTTCTTGTAATTTTTTGTTTTGGTTTGGGTGCTTTGTTTGTTTTCTTTAAATATCAACCTATTTTTTTCTCCTTGATAGATTTAGAAAAGAGGAGCTGGGTGAATAGAAAATCCTCTAAGAGGAAAATGGAAGGAAAGATAAGGGCATATTTTCTTAAGGAGCTGTGGCTGGATAGGTGTGGATGTCAGTACTTTTTAAGCTAACTCCCTATTGGAAGTGGCCTTTCCAATCAAATGGGAAAGCCCAAGCAATTTGTCTGAACAAATGAGATTGCAGTTGCAAATCCCCTCCTCACAGACATCAGTGTATAGCACAGACTGAGGCCTCACTGCAAGAACTGGTTTGAAAGGACATGACATGTACACTTGCAATAACAGGAAAGCTCTTAACAGGACCAGAAAAAGGAAAAGCCTGTATTTACCTCTGCAGCAAGTGGAAGAAACCAGCCAGTTTGCTAAGACTGATCTCTGCCAGCTACATGCAGTCTCGCAGTCAGAAGGGACCCAGAACAATGACAGGGACACCAGGGATGGGGTCATGCCTCTGCACGGGTTGCGACAATGCCCTAGAGAAACGGCTTTGCCCACTCTGCTTTGCATCACCTTGATTCACACAGACCAAAACACAGACCAGGGGAGTTTGCATCAAAGCTTCTCCATCTGGTGGTGCTCTTTTTAATTCCACCTGGGAAGAGCAATCTGCAGAGTGGACTTTTATTTCTTTCACAGAAAAAGCTGCATGTTTTATGTCTGTGAATACCCACTGCAGACAGATCTGGCCGCAGCAGTGTCACAGACAGAAACCCCAGATGGCTCTACAGTAAAGTATGGTATCTGGTAGCATACTTCTGGGGTAACACAAAGGTCAGAAAAATCTACAAAACCTGCTTCAGAAGAACAGCCCACTTGAGTTTCCCTATGACATACTGCTCCTGGGACCCCGACAGGCCATGGTTAAACCCCTGCCCACCACACCAGTACAGATCAAAAGATAGTCCATGGAGTGCAATCCCTTACTGGGACAAATTTATGTTGATGTTGAGAAGTTACTTAGCACAGGAAGGAGAACTAAAACACTGGACATAAGACATGTCCTTTTCTCTTTGACATCCAAGTTACCCAGGCTTAGTTTGCCCCATGAAGATAGCAAGCCTGCCCGTTCCTTTTTGCCAATTGACTTACTTCAAGCCTTTGTTGCCCACTTGTTTAAATGCTGCTACAGCTGTGACTATTTGGCAAAGGCAAGGTAAAAAAAAAAACCAATGGTAAATCTTGTGGCAATTATTTAAAAAGTGCACTATGGACAGAGAGGCATGCTTAATTTTAGAAAAAAGGCTTTTTTTGGTCTGCCCTCTTTTCTACCTGCCCAGCTTTTAGTATCTCGGTCAGAAGCCTGCCTGAAGCTGCCAAGGGATCCCAGAAAAAAAGGTGTGACAAGAAAACCAATGCATAAAACCTACGTAGAATATATTTTCAATCTTTTATAAAAATGTTGTGCTTTTTCTGACCAATGGGTTACCTAGCCTGTCTATATATCACAGCAACAGAGAATTAAAATTCAAAGGCCATCTTTTAAATTAGTTTTCAGATTTGTACTGCCACCAAAAAGACATGAAGTAGAAAAACACATTTTCCTTGATCTGCAAATGATATTCCTTTTAATACACAACTCCCCACCACTACAATTGCTGACACAAACACCATTACATTTGAACTTCAAGAGGATTTACTTGGACCAGAGGCAATCAGCAACAAAAGAATTTTAATGACTGTGGGAGGATTGTTGGTATTTTAAGAAGTGTTCTAAAACCTTTTGAAGAATTTGAGATAAGTAAAAATAAGTGGGGCAATCTTTTTCCCTAAGTACTTTGCACCATGTTTTCACATAGCAGAAGTGAGTTCTACAACTGCGCAATGAGGCTGGAAAATCTGAATAGAGAACAAAAACTTTAAAAAATTCTGAGATGAGAACAAACGGCTGGGAACCATTCTAAGGAACACAGTAAATGAATCCTTCTATTCCAGGCTCTGGTTTTTATTCTCTTTGCTCACTGGAGCTTTAATTTCATTAACTTGCAAAGAACTACTCAATTCACAGATCAGATTTCTTAAGGATATAGGAACAACATGTCAACAACACAAAGCACTAATCAAAATTTTATACAGCAGCCATATGCTCAGTGAGTTCCTCTAGCAGAATTGCACAAGCAATGTTTCTCCTGTTGCATTTGATCTGAAACATTGCTCTTTACTTTTTAGAAGAAAAGCCACATGTCTGTTGTCAGACATGCTCCTGGATTAATATAACTGGCAACTGAAATTTAACTGCTGCTAAGAGTTCAAAAGGTTCAGCTTCTTAAATTGTTGAGTGCCTCCTTGGGTTGATCAATGAATGTACCTGGACAGCAAACTGCCATCTGTCACAATCACAGTGATAACAGAAAACCTCTTTGGGCATCTGTCTTCACAAGAGGCCTCTGGACCTGTTCATGTCTCAAACAAACACATCAACCCTGCTTTCAAGTTATTCACCCATGGCTTCTCGAAACCTACCAGACTTCCAGCAGGTTAAACTAGGCTGAATGATTTGCTGCTATTTTGTAACATCATCCTCCCACCCTATCCAGATGAGATTCAATAAAAGCATGCAAACAGTGGTGAAAAGCACACTTGGAAAGGGCAACCCCCCAGCCCAAAAACCCCAAACTCTAGAATAAAGTGTCTATGATCTTCTACTTTTGTGGGGATGTTAGGAACAGGAAAAAGCGCTCTTGCACTGGATCCAAGGAAGAAAGGAATTCCAAGCACTCTTGAGAAAAGGAAATTATTTTTCAGTCAGATGTCCCCTGTCTTTGGAGGCAGTCTTACCCTCTCCTTTCTTCTGCTTACCTGCACTAGTTCAAGTATCAAGCAGGCACTAAGGAAAAATTATGAGTGGATTAGCAAGCAGATGCTTTTAAATGAAAAATTCACACAGCCTGTTCTTCTGTTTCTCAGTACAGTTCTGTGAATAAAACCAAACCAACCTTTACATTCACTTGCTGTCAAATATAGACAAAACAAAAAGACCGGTTTTGTTCAAAGCAAGTGGATATATTCAAAACCTTGGTCAGCTGGCAGATAGTGCTATGTTTATTCTCTCTGCCTATTCTACCTTCCACAGTGTGCACACAAAACTAGCTCGACAGTTCAGGTGGATTTCAGTTTTACTGAAAGCAGTCAAAACTCTCACTTTATTCAGTGGAGGCAGGTTTTATTCACTTCTTTCTCTTCCCTCTCTCAGCAAGGAACTGCCTATTCCAAGCAATTTAAAATCCAAGCATCTCCTCAAATCAAGAGATGCTGAAAACACTGGATTTTGCTATTTTGCTGGGCTGACCCTCTACCTTCCATTTTTTCCTCGCCCAAATGGGAGAATATCATCCCTTAAGTTACATTCCAGTATAGTACAATGAAGAATAGATATATCTGGGGTTTTTTTGTTTTGTTTTGCGGGGTTATTTTTTTTTTGTGAGTGTGGTTTTTTCCTTGGTTTTTGTTTGTTTGTTTGTTTGTTTGTTGTTTTTGTTTTTTTTTTTGTTTTTTTTTTGGACGAGGGGGGCTTTTATTTTTTTGTTTTGTTTGTTTTCTTCTTCTTGTTATAGAGACAACTTACAATGATGAAAACAGTGCCAGGAGTTTACTGTTGATATATTTTACATTGTTAGGAGAACACACAGTTTCCTGGAAAGAGGTCCCAAGTTTTTTATCAGCAAGATCCCACCTTTGCTCACATTTACCCCTGTTAAGGAGTTTTGTTTAATATCAGTGATTCTTGGCAACTACTATTCACATGAGTGACATTTCTCTTCATAACAGTCTCATACTAAAAAAAAACACCTGTTAGCTTAGGTATTTATAACAGTGTACTTGTGTAGCTATTAACTGTAATATGGTCCAGTCATTTGCAATGGATGACTACCTTGTAAATTGTTGACTTTACAAAATAAAATTGTACCTTGGTTCTTAGTAGCCCACTGCTTTTGAAATGAAGGGGGCATCATTTGAATGGTACCCTACAAATACTTCTCAGTGCAAAAATGCAGAAGGTGTTTTGTTTTCAATTACAAGAAAGGTTCCATAAATACATACCTCTTTTACTCATTAAAAATGTGTATGCTTTTTGTCATTAATGAGAAAAGCATTCCAAGAACATGCCATAAATACTATTTTTGCAATCTACCAACCTGACTGTAGCCCTTTTAGAGCCTAAGGGATGTGTCCTACTTTAAGAACTTGTCCATAAAAAACTTGGTACCCCTCACATGCTACAAATTTCATACTGTACTTCAAAGAAGAACCTTATATACATTGTGACTAAAGTACTGTTTATTTCATAGTCTAAACAAACACTGGAATACAGTCTACGCTTTTCTACGTTCCAGCAGACTTTACAAAGAGCTTTTTTTTTTTTTTCATAATTAAAACAATCTGCATACACACAGAACATGCATTCTCTAACGCCAGTAATGAAGGTAAGAAGAGTCAGTTTCCCTCATCTTCCTGTTGCCTGTGTTAGAAAAAAATATTTTTCTTTTTACTGTAGTTATGACAGTGTGGCTAAGGATACAAAGACTAGAGCACAGTTTTACTCCCTGCACAGAAAATGTTCATCACAAGCATGCTGATGGTGATAGGTATTACATGTCTATTAAATGATAGGCATATTTTTATCCCCTTTACTCCCTTTTAAAAAATACTAAGTGGCTACATGTAAATGCAGTGAAGCAGGTATAAGCTTAATTAATCAGATTTGATTCAGACTGGCACCAAGATGCAGCAAAGTCCAACAAAGTCTCAGCAAGGCTTTCCAAGGGCTATTGATGACTTTCTCTGCAAAGCAACTATGTTCTACTTTTTCAAAGTAGAATTCAAAGTCTTTGCAGCATGGCCAATCCTGTGGACAGGGCAGTCTGTGCTGGTATGTCAGGCCCCCTGGAAAAGATGCACTTGTAGTCCATTAGTGTTTGAGAAAAGGTGAGTGGGTTACCTTCCCTGGGCCCGTGCACCTGCCCTGCCCCACTGCATCTTCTGCTGCTCTTTGTTGGTCACAGGGCTGGCTGTGGCTTCACACCACGGAGTGGTCATTGCTGTGGACGCCAGCCAGGATGGTGTGGTTGAGGGAGGATGCTGACCGATCCGAGCCCTCGGTGGGGCCATTGGTGCTCTCACTGCGCTGGCAGCAGAGGATCTGCTTGAACGTCGCACTCATTTCCTTGTCCCGGTAAGAGTAGATGATGGGGTTCATGGCAGAGTTGAACTCTGCCAGGAGCAGGAAGAATTTTTCATAGGCCAGGACATTGCACTGGGGACAGCAAACATCGAGGAGCAGCAAGACTAATCCTGGGGTCCAGCAGATTATGAAAGCACCTACAAACAGAAAAAATGGACAAAGTCTACAAATATACTAATGCACCATTACTCATCAAAACACCACAAGAACCATCCAGACAGAAGCAGCAATGGTTAATTTTCTCTTTCAAGAGCATTGTTCCCACACTCTCTTTTTACTGACCCGATGAGAGGGATGCCTTTCAAAGATCTGTAAATGGTTATGGGCAGCACATCAAAAGAACAAGACACACCCCCAGCCCCCCGCCATCTGAAACTCTGCTTGGCAAATACATTTACATTTAAAGTTGATAATGAGGAACATTTTTTCCCTTCAGTTAGAGACTCTGACTAATCAATCTCTTGATCAGGAGAAACAATACTGCAATTTACTTCTCAAACTAATAACAACAAAGAAAACCTTTCTGTGAGTGCTGTGACTGAAGCATCAGTAATAGAAAAAGAGTGGTGCAGGCAGCAATTCTCAAGAAAAAGAAAGCCTCGGTCTTGTTAACCCATTTCAGCCCCATTATGTAATGGAAAGTCCTAAACACACATCCTTCTTGCACTGAAATGACATCCTTCAACGGATCTACTTTTCTTAGGCCTCTATTCAATCGAAATTCAGAGGCTCATCAGGCTTCAATAGCGTCAAAGCCAAAGGGTCTCACACCGATTAAAATGCTTCCCCCCTTCTTTCTCTGTTTTCCAAAGCTCTGAGGAGAACAAAGCCCAGAACAAAATTCAGAGCTCTATGCAGAAATTAAATCAAATGCCTTGTACTTTATTGGGAGTACTGATTTAAAGGAAGATTGTAACTCCTTGCAGAATTAGAGAGACTTTAGATATAAGCACTGCGGGGGAAACCCTTACACACCAATCATGTCAGAACAAAGACAGCGCTCTTGAGATTTTCCAGGCTGCTTTACTGAGGTGGAAACCAACATCTTATCATCGCTGAGCAGGATTAGCACAGGCAGCAGCAATAGGGGCTTTCCAGCACTGTGCAGTGAATGGTGTTTCAAACTGGTTCTCCTGTCACTGTGGTATTTATTTGTTTACATACTGCTCCTGTTTCTCCTTCAGTGATGGTCTCTTGCAGGACTAGCAGCTAAGTCAGTTCCTACAGCATGCAGACTCTTTGCCATGCCTGCCAAGAAGGTGCTAGCAATTTCCAGCTTGGGCAGTGGCAACTGTAAGCTGTACAAATACCTTTCTGTTTGGACAGCAAACCCACCTAGATCAAATAGAAGAAGATTTTCCAAAAGGATCTGCAAGCCTGCAATATACACCAGGTGACAGACACTGGTTACCAACCAGGAAACCACACACACAGGCTTTGTATACACGAAAAAGCATCCCTATGCTTGCAATTAATGGTGCCACTCAATGCCTGTCACTTTGCTGACCAACAAAGCTCTCCAATGGAAAGAAGCTGGGGGGTGAATTGCCAGCTGCCAGTGCAAAGCATCGAGCCCTTTCACCAAATGAGTTGGTTAAGGTTTCTGGCAGCAATTTGACAGCATGGGGATGAAGCTCTCCCATGTTGAGGTGGCATCAAACAAATGAACCCACGTCACAGCTTTTTTCTGCAGTCCTTTTGGATTCCAGCAGTCCTAGAAAAGCGTACTTGAAACCTGTACTTGAAACTACAAAACTACCCATTTTGTAGTGCAAAGAACTATAGGTTTTTTCCTTTCCTTGTACCTGTTGCCATAAGAGTAGAAAACTGCATCTCTTTATTTGCAGTATTGTCCATGCTGATAGACTCTGCCCCCTGCACAGAAAAGCTCTGCTGAGCTGGTTTTTGCAGAAGCCAAGTCAATAATTCAAATTCAACCACTCACTGTTGAAATTATGCATATTGTGTTCAGCCTCCTAGCTAGTAAGGCAGCAGTGGACTTTGCTCTAGCTTAAGCATGTATTTTCTTCACTATAGGCTGCCTTGCGAGAAAAACATCAGAGATGGGAACACTGCAAGTCATGGGATCTCTACAGTGAAGGAAAAAAGACAATGACAGCATCCTCACCAGGCCTGTAGCAGAAAAATCCAATGTGGAAACAATGGAGCTAGCAGGAAAGCTCTCATAGCATTGTTCAAAGTTGCAATTGAAAGCTTCCAATTTTTCTTTTTTTTTTTTTTTTTATTTTATCTGTTGCTGAGGAACAGCAGAACATTCTGTTGGCATAATTTTTGGTATGTTAGAAACAGCAACAAGAAGCTCTATGGTGAGGCAGATAGGAATTTGCTCCTGAGAAAGTACCAAAGTCATCCAGAAAAATCCACATGCAGCCCACTGCATGGAACACTTGTCTCAGATGGAGTTCCCGAGCCTCTCTGGGCTCCTCAGTACCTCAGACACAGGTCTGATAACCTACGTACTGAGGCTTGACAGGCTGCACTCAAGAAAAAGTGGACTGTGGTTGAGCAACCAACTGATTGCCCTGTGCAGCTCAAGCTACACTGAAAAATAATAAAAACAAATGTTGCCTTCCCACCCAGCTCTGGAAGGAAGTCACTGTTGTGCAACTTGTCACCCTTCTGCTCCTAGCAAAGCATTCCCCCATGCTAATGGCTCTGGCAGTTTATTAAGTGCTTGTAAATGGTGACACAAAAATGCCTCAGATTAGCTCACTTCTTATTTAACTGTTGGTACACTGGAAAATACTGAGAAGCATCACTCACGATAAGGTGTGTTTGAGTTAGGTACAAAGGAAAAACATAAATGTCAGGCTCTTAAGACTTCAGATTTAGGAAACTTCATTTGTTAAACACGGAATTCTTTTTCTGGAAGGAAAACAAGGATTGAATTTTTTTTTCTCTTACTTAAAATATTTGTTGAAGTAAGCTGGAAGTGAGATTAAATTCTTCCCCTCCCAGAAATCTGTTGTGAATTGACTTCACTAAGGATGAAGATATAAAAATATCACATTTAATAAAACAGTTACATCCAAAAGCTTCCTGCTGCCATATACTGGAAAGCCTTAAGCATACACCAAAATATTGATGTTTTTCTGCTCAGAATCAGAACTGAGAGCAGCCTAAAGTAGAGCACTAGTAATTTTCAGGTGTATCTTAACATTTTATATACTCAGTCATACCTAAATTACAATGACACACAAAGTAGATCTATTGCATTCAGTGACTTGAACCTTTGTGGATGTGTCATAGTCATACCATGGCACTAGGAGAGCCCAATGTACTTGGAAAAAAAGTGCAGACTTTATGTCCTTGGGTGGCTGAAGAGCACTGATGCCTGGACAGAGCGCCCCTTGGGATATTACTTCCAGTCCTGGCACTCCTTTGAAGGCAATGGCACTACAAGAAGCTAAATGAGCTTTTCAGTTGCAGCAGGAGGAACATTCCCATTGAGCATGGCCAAGGTCTGTCCTGAGGGTCAGGCCACAGAGGGCTAGGTGAAGAAGAAATGCCCATCAGGCTGAGTGGTGAATGACTAGCCATTAGACAGAAAAGCTTGAGGGAACCAGACAAAGAGCACATCTTCTCAGAAGATTGAAGGGTCCCTACGGACTGAAAAGAATGTTTTACAGCGGGAAATGAGTTACAAAAAAGCATTTATGACCTAGTCTAATTTTCTGCTGCTGTGTGATAACTCTCATCCCAATGAGAAATGAAACTCCAACTCCTTGTGCATTGTCTGTCTTGCAGAGCTGTGGTGGAAGTCCACTGGAGGCTTTCCAATGACCGTGATATGACTACATCACATCTGCCTTGAACCCTTGTCTGGTGCATCAGTGCAGATTATGTTTCCATGGTATCTGGATGTTGGAAACCCTTGGGTAAATGAGATAAGGACTCACAGCAAGGTTTGACTGCAAGAGAGTAAAAACTGTTGTAGGCAGTAGGCATATGAAACCAGCCATGATAAATCACACAAAAATCAGTGAGTACAAGAACAAAAGAGAAAACAACTCCAAAAAACAGCAGCAGAAAAGAAATAAGCTACACAAGAATAAACACTGATGAAGTAGTCACTGAGTACTAGGATACCAGACTGGACGGCTAGTCATGAAACTTCTTGTGTTAGCAGGCAAAGTGTTTCCTAAGCAGCACTCTTTGCTTTTTAGATCCTTCTTCTTTCTTCTTTTTTTTTTTTTTTTTTGTCTTTTGCCTTGGAGAGCCTATGTCTGTGTTTATTCTGTGAACATTTGTTTTCCTCTAACTCAACAGAGCAAAATAAAAGCAGCACTTCTGCTTCTGCCAAGTCACACACTGCTGTCCTTCAGAGGCTCCAAAGGGATGTAGCTCTTGTCAATGCACACCTATTCTGAAACACCCTTCTTCTCTGCCTTAACCACACTGTGTCCCTTTCATGTGCTCTCTTCTATTCATCTTGTGTGTTAACCCTGATATCTGGCATGGGCTCACACTCACCCTGCAAATTCCTCAGTCTATGTGGGGAGGAAAAATATTGAAAGGGCCTCTTTTAGGCAGTGAGAGAAGAAAAAAAAGTCTCTCCTGTGTCTGCAGTTTTTTTAAGATTACAGGAATAGGATAAGGAGCTGGCATATCAGAGACAGAAAACATCCATTCCAGCTGAACTGCAGGAACATTTACAATCTGCTGCTGTTGCCCTTCTACTCTTGTCCACTCACTGTCCTCTCCAAATCCCCTCCTGCCCTCAGAGTGGCATTTGTGACAGGCAGCTGCACCCCCCCTTCTCTGGGACAATGGTGACTGGGAGAGGAAAGGACATTGAACATCACTGCTATCACTGTTATCACAGCTACCAACAGGGAGAAGAGTCCTTCTGCACTTGGTGCAAGCTAAAAGCAATGCTCTGGGAGAATGATTGTTTTAATTAACAAAACCATAGCCAAAAAGGGCTGCAGAAGTGTCTGGCATTTTCCACATTCTAATATAATCCCACCTTTAGCAGGGAAAGCCAATTGCTATGCTAGCTGAGGTGCAAGCTCATTAGCTGCAGCACAACTGTACTTCTTCATGTCCTAGCCAGTTGTAAACTGTATCAATAATCCTCCTTATCACACTGAGAATTTTCTTGTGCATAGCATGAGCAGAGATAAGTACTGCAAGCAATATTGCTTATTTACAGCTATGTCCTGTCTTCCCCTGGCACAGATATGACAGCATGAAATCGAAAATGAAGGAATGATTATAGACGCCAAAGATCATGAAGAGCATTTATCATGCTGTAAACATACAGAGTGTAGGAGCAATTCTTCTAATTCTAATCTGACCTAATTTTCCCCACTTTTGACAAAACACTACTACAATATAGCTAATAGTCCTTAGTGGATGAAAACACTGTTGTTGTTTTCTGCATTTTCTGCTGGAAATAATTAACATAGGGGTAATGTTTGCTTCCATCCATGGAATTTTCGTGTGAAGAAATAAAATGTGACTGCACATTTGGATCAGATTAATAAATTTAAAATAATTGTACGCTAAACTTGGCAAAGTCTGAAGAAGTTCATATAAGAAAGTCTTGCCTCTCCATCCACAGACTCCAAAAGACTTGAGGAGGATGACAGTGAAGGAAAGTCCTTGAAAAATACCCCAGGTAGGGGAAAGCTGCCTACAGGGTACCAGTAAGAATGGCTATGTTGAAAAGGGGACTATCAGAACAGCTTCATTTATTCAAGGTGTCTTTATTTAAGGGAGCTGTGTGAGTTCTGAAAGAGTGAGAGATTAATAGCACACTCCTTCTGCAGTTTTTGATTGATTGTAAAATGCTGCCTTCTCTGATGTGCCTCTGGGAGACTTTAACATTATAGGTGCCTTTGTGTTCAAGCCAAACATTTATGTGGTGGGGCTGTGTGTGAAAGAAAGAGGAGATATCTCCAGAAAGAAAGAGGGGATAGCAGTTTAAAACAGGAATTGAGAAACAGGGCAAAGGTAAATAAAATCTACGTTCACACTCATGCAACACTATCTTACATACACTTCTCTAAGATGATTTGAAGCAAGAGGATGTGAGCACATAAGAGAGAATATACAACTAGAGAGCATATGAAAGGAGCTGGGTGATACAAGCCACCAGCTTGTCTTTCATAACACTATCTATTATCCCCATCCCTACAGATCCATGTTCTAGTCTCTCGGGAGCAGAGCAGTTCTAAATGTGCAAGTTATAGATAAAACCCTATCCTTGGCTTTATCAAATATCTTAAGTCCACATGAATTCCACAACTGACAGGTTTGGGAGATTTTTCAATCTCCTGTACCCATGGTTTGTAAAGGGATTTTAGAATAAACTGGTTCTGCTAGTATTGCATCAGATCCCTGATTTCCTACCTTTTCCACAGCTACCTGCACAGGCACAATCCAACCTCTAGCTGAATCTTGTTCTGGGAATTTCAGCTAGCAAGTTTGGCCAGACTTTGTACAAAATAATGGCTGGATTGTGTAGGAACGGAGAAATCATGTCTTGCTCAAAAATGTGTTTCCTCTTCTTAGCAGGAATTCAGAATGTGTCTGCTTCAAACATCTGTTTTCACCTTTGAAGGTGCACAGAATTTTTTTGGTGTTTAAGGCATGACTATTTTTGTCAACAAACTTTCTCTGAGGAATCCATCTCCTTCCATCTTCACACATTTGTCTGGTTTAGAACATGTTAATGACTTAACATGAAAACAGCTTTAGGGCTCTGCTGGGCTGGGAGGAGCAGCAAGCCTCGACCCCAAAGAGTGAAGTCCTGTGTATGTTAGCATCACCTCTTTCTGGGTCTTAATACTTAGTATTTTGCATATGTCTGTTCATCCATCCAATCCTCATCACCTTCTTTCATTTCAGAAAAAATAAAGTAAAAAACTCTTTCTAAGGGGACACACCATCTTGACTACCAGTGATACTTCTGCTGGCACCTAGACTCCTTTGCTACAGGCTGGCCTCTGCTCTACCTGCTCTCTTCCAGTACTCACATCACCATACTGCCCCTGACAATTTATCATTGAAAACCACACAAATATCTTGGTGATATCTTTAGCTCAAAGCCTTTCTTTTAAGCCAGAGGCACTTTGGCACCCATACCTGCTACACAAAGGGTCAACTGAAGAAACATCTGACATATCATGGTGTTTCACAGGGGGCTGACGACAACCATTGGCCAACAATTCCACTGGCACCACTAGCTGCATGACCACCATCTCTGAGCATGGAGATACCAAGACACAAAATGCCTGTGGGCAGTAGGGCTGCATCTACAGTGATCATACCTTCCCTTACCTCAGGGTGAGCCAACACCTTCCATCTTCTTTTCCTGCTTCACTTTGCAAGTCCTGACCAGAGGTGATGAAGAGCAGGTTTCCCTCGGCCAGACTCACAAGTGGCAGCTGTGGGAATCTTTGTGAGCTCGCTCTCTGCAGCACCTTGTGCTAACTGCCCTGAGTGCTTACTGCCATGTGCTGGAGGCAGGGTATGCTGACACTCAGACTTCTGGCTTTCCTTCTGGAGATCCTATCCGCTGCATGTCTTCCCACCTGGACACCACCTGGTGGCCTCTCCACAGAGCGTGGCACTAGATGTGGGTGTTTCCAATACCACATGGTATCCAAGCACTTTTGTATCCCTGTAGCATCTAAAGCTTTGGAAGTTTGAAACAGCAAACAGATAGAAAAGCCTGACGAGGACCAGTAACAAAATAAAACTAACTGAAGAGAAAATGAAACTGGGCAGTAGCAAGCCATCAGAACTGACCTGCTTATTTCATAGGTGCTTGCCAAGCTCTAGCCCATGTTAAAACTCGATGTAATTTGCCGCCTGATGCTTGCAGTCTTGCAAATTAGTGTACTCTTTTTTGGCCAGCTGATCCAGCCTCCCTCAAGTATTCTACAGATGATATCTCTGAAGGAGAACTCCAATGCTAATGCAAATGGAGGAGACCAGGAGGATTTCTCAACTGATGTCTGCAAACCAAAGGTGTTTGAATAGTCCTCTTTTAGAACATACTTGTAATGGTTTAAAAGAACAACTTGCAAAGAGGAATGTGCAAAATGCATTCCAAAAATAAAAGCAAAAGCTTAATCCTGTTGCAATTTTTCTGTATCCATTTGAATCCCTTAAAACAAGAAAAACTGAATTTGTTCCTGGTCTACTAACTGCAAGAGAGAGATGGTGCACTGCCTCTCTGCAAAGGGAGAAACTAAGGCTTTTATCTATAGAAAGCATTTTAAACAAAAACAGGAAGTCATTAAATGCCAGCATTTATGGCAGGCCAGCATTCCGACTGATTTCTAAATTCATAAAGATATGTGAAGCTCACATCTGAGTAAAAACTTGGCTGCTGCCAAAGCAATTTAATTATTTATCTCTATGTAAAAGACGAACAATAGTCCTTGTGGAGTTTCTCTGTTGCCAAAAAACCTGACACACAGAGAAAGTTTTGGTGTCTTTTTCAATTTTTGGGTGTTCTAGACAGGCCTTTATGCTCTGACTTGAAAACAAATACTCCTACAGTCCCAAATCAGTGCTGGTAGCTTGGCCGGAAAATGCACACGTAAGCCCAGCTGATAAGGGGCTCCTGGTACTGGTCTCCCTGGGTCACAGGACAAAGAAAAGCAGGCAAGAGACGTCTGGGGAAAACTAGAAGCAAGAATCATAGAATCCTAGAAAGATTTGGGTTGGAAGGGACCTTACACTTAGTTCTAACCCCTCACCGTGACAAGGGATGCCACCCATTTCATCAGGTTGCTCAGGGCCCTGTCCTTGAACACCACCAGTGATGGAACAGCCACAATTTCTCTGGGCAACCTTTCCAGAGCCTCATTCTCTACCCCACATGACTTCCATATAGTCCTGTTGCTTCACTGAGGTCAGTTATGATTTCCAAAACTTTGTTGCCTGCAGGATCCAGCTGTACATGTCAGATTCTAGAGAACTAGGGCTGAGATTATGATAAAGTAACATGATGTCTGCGTGGAGATGTATTCCTCAAGCTCTCCATTTTATCTGTTTTCATCATGTTCTGTCTTGCTCCACAAGCTCATCCAAGAAGTTCAGACAAAACGTAGCACAAAATATGCACACGCTCCTGATAGCCACTGTGGGAGTGACAAATACACAACACTTAAGACAGAACAGATTAAGTCCCTGAAGGACACTGAAATTATTTTGAAGGAAGACTAGAGTAGTAAAGACAAACCTGTCTTAAGCAGAGATTCTACCAACCATTTCAGTAGAAGTTATAGGTTTGACTTTAGCCTGGCAACTAATGTCCAGTGCTCCACACATCACTCCTTCTTAAGGACAGCATTTCAGACTTCTAAAAATTAAATTCTCAGAGCTCAGAAANGTCCCTGCCAGAAGGGTCTGGGTGAGGCTTTCAGGTCCCAGATGTAGGGCAGCTGGAGGTCACCAGGTCTCCTGAAACATGAACATGCCTCTGCAGAAGTGAAGGCTCACTGCAAGAGGTTATGTGAGGCAGGAGTAGGACAGCTGGCACCCTGCAAGCAGGACTTGCAGACTGGACTCTCCTCTGCCTGCTTCTGCAAGGTTCGTTTAGTGTGCTTGGGACTTGGGTGTTTTGCTGCTTTTCTAGTAGCTGCAGTTTCCAATCACAGAAAAATAATTCACGGCCATGTTGAAAAAGCCCTGTTCTGCCCACTTTTCCTACATAAATCCATATACCATCTGTGGTACTCTGCTACTTGCCCAGACATGGTCAGAATGCTATGCTCAAACAATATAGCATGTTTAGCGGATATCAAACAACTTTGTTACATGAGATTGTTTAATTGTATTTTCCTTTGTTGTTAAGGACATTAAGTGTTACTGGTATTATGTTTGGATAAGCTCCAGTTGCAACACAAGATTCCAAATGAAGCCTGGGTGGATGCAATTTAATATGTAAAGGACTGCCTTGATTCTTACATAAGATTAAACTAATAATATTAGAACAAAAATATGAGCCTTTGTCGGTTTCCTTAATAGGAATGAAACTTGTTTCTCTCCTGCTAATACCAGACTCTGAGTAGGAGAAACTGTTACCAAGTGTTACCAGCTCTACCTCAACTGCAAGAAAACTGTGTGTGCTTTTAATTTATATAGCCATATTAACATTTATCTGATTATACCTATCTGGTTAAGCTGTGGTAGACATCCTTTGAGGGAATTGCATTAAGATCGGTCACACAAAACAGGTTTGAGAAGCAGAATCCATGCTGGCAGCTGTGCCTGAGAAAACGAAAAGCACAAGCTCCAAAGTGAAGTGGGCAACAGGGTAAGCCTCTACGGATAACGGAATGCCACTCTAGCCTAAATCTGCTTGGAAAAATCTGCCTGTCTTTGGACAAGTTAGTATACACAAGTTAGAAAAGCCTTTCTACTCCCCACCTGAATGTAACAAATCAAACTACTGCCTCAAAGCAGAAGCAAAGCCTTGAACAGACTTCACATGAATGGCACTACACTGAGTTTCTTGCACATCTCACCACCCAAACAGTATTAAGGTCATTTAGACATTATTCAGGCTATCAGACCATCAGGGAGGAATCTACAAATGGCACTGCTAAAACAGAGGGGAGCAGACAGATGTGGCATTGCACATCACAGGAGTAGCACTGAGTGAAGAACCACCCATGTTTTGATTGTGGTAAGTATATACTTACAGATTAACAAAAGGATAAATTCTGGGTTTTGGCACTCAATTCCTTATATGTACCTGTTAAAATTATCTAGATGAGGCTGGTATCTAGGGCAGAAAATACAGGTTTTGTTCTGCATTTCCACACTGTAAAGATGAGACATTATTTAAAGGGATGAAGCTACCTTTGGATCTCACAGATTCCTCTGGATTCCCCATTAGGATGCTTGCTGTCTTGCTGTGTATAATTTCAGTGTGGTAACAACAGTAGTTCCCATACTTCAAACAATAAATTCAGTGAACGGGACTGGAAATGTTTCTCTGCTGCTGCTGGATTCAAGGGGCAGCTTCCCTGTATTTTTTTTTTTTTTTATTTAACATAGCAGAATCTAGAATCAGTTAGCTCTTTCTCTCAGCAGTACACACTGGTGTAAAACCCTGGAAATGTAGTTACACCCTCATGACTACAAATGAGGACATCCCAGTCTCATCCACTTAGAGGATTAGTCATTAAAACTGCTCCTGGGTTAGACAAGTGATGTGTCTTCTCCCTGTGGCTTCTCTCTTCTCCTTACGACTAAGCTTCCTCAAAATCACTGCATTTATTGGAGATGTGAGCTTGATTCGGCATACAGAACAGATCCTTGTGTTTCCATTGGCTTTGGGAGTCTGCTCTCCTATTCTAAATTAAACCTCTGCTAAGAAAAGTATGGCACCTAAAAGCACCCAAACATAGTCCTTGGACTGTGTTAGCACCACATCCTTCGTCACTTGGCTTAAAAATTGCCATGTAAATAGCCTCCAAAAGCACACTATCATGCTATTTTGAAGGTTACTCAAACTGCATGTTTCTGAGGATGTGACTCCTTTGACCTCTGGCAGACAGTTTGCTCCAGTGTCCCTGTGAAAGACTGTAGGTTTTGGCCATATGTAACAAGGGACAACAATGATGAAGTTTAAAAAAAAGGCACTAAGTCTCTTAACTTTCAGTTCCCTTACTCTCACCCTCTCGTGAAAGAGCAATTGAATAGCAGCAGAAAACTGAAATAACTGTCTGTGCCAAAAATGGGCTGACTCCCAGCCACCTTCATCTCTTTCAAGAGTGTTCAAGAGAAGTGCCAGACAAAGGTCATTTAGATCCAGCCCCTATCTGCTATACAAGGAAAGCAGAGGTGTTAACATTGGTGCTTTCTCTGTAGCATGCCTTGCTTGCTGCTTGGCTTTGTCCTGCTTTCTGCTGCTGGGCATGAGCATGAGTTCCCACTGAACTCTTGGCCTCTAATGAGACAGTCAAAGACAACAGTAATCATTCTCTTCTGTCACCTATCTTCAGCACAAGGGCAATGCCAACTTGTTTCTCACAGTGACACAGAGAAGAAGCTGCTGCCAGGGCAGAGCTCATGGCTGTGCTCACACAGGGGCTCCCCATGGACCTGCCAGTGAACCTGCTGCTTCTGCAGGGCAAGAACTTGAAAACTCTTCCCTTTTAGCACTCTCTGCTTGCCATGGACTTCAGTCCTCAAGCAATAAGGGATTTATATGTCATCCAATGTGAAATCTTTGCCAGCTGAAAATTAAACAATCTAGAATTTTTAAAACAGAAAAGACAGTTTAAACAATCCTTTAAGATGCGGACCAGGGTGATCTGGTAAAAATGCACATCACCATTATGTACAGCAGGGTAGAACTCTACTTTTAAAAATAACCACTAATAACAATTCCATCAGATGTGGCAGATAATGACATACAATGCAGATCACACAAATGGCTGCCAGAGACAGAAAAAAACTTGTGAAAGCATTTGCTTCACACTTGGAATGCCTGAGACTTCATGCAGACAGTGATGAAGCATCCAGAAAGCAAGCCTAATTTGTTCTGTCTCATCTGATGGCCCTTATAGCTGTCTAATCCCCTCTGACTGATCCTGTGCCATCTCCAGGCCTGTCTGTGGAGCACGCTGCCCTGACCTCTCCGTGTGAACAGGCTCTAGGTGCAGAGCTGGGATGTCTGCTCCAAGGGAGGGGACAGAATACAAGCAGGGAGTCACCACCAAAGAAACTGTAATTCCACTAACTCCCACAAGCAATTGCAAAAACAAACAGTTGCAATCGCTACAGCTGCATTGAAAGCTAGCCTCTGAAAGGAAAACAGAAGATTCCTCCACACTCTGTGGAAACCCACAAGAAGTTTCGGCAAAGTAATCAGTCCTCAAAAGAAGGTCTTAGTATGCCTAGGCCACCTACTGCATTGCATCCTTCTGCTTTAAACAATACAGTGGATGCAGGATTATGAAATGGAAAACTGAACTAGTGCAACATCAGTTGTTGTTGCCTGATGGAAGAGGAACCAAAGGACCAAGACTGCTACTAAACCACAAAGACAATTTCCACTTGCATTACGTTCAGCAGCTGCACATGTCTGCAGCTCACCTATGGGGCTGAGGAGGCAGTAAATTGACAGACTAGCAGAAGGGGTAAAACAGGGCTAAGAGGATAAAAAAAAAGACACCTCCTCAAATCCCTGCTCCCAGCTTTTGTATTGCTCCATGTTAAAAAATATGTACCACACCCAGCACTGTACCCACCAGCACTGCTCAATATTACAGCACATGCCCAGGAGGCAGAACCTTGGGACACAGGAAATATGTTTTGTTGCAATGCTAACGAATCAAAGCACTTGCACTGAGTACTACTCCTCCTCCAACACACACCCCCCCTCCCCAACTTCCAAAACAGTACCTCTAGGGTCATTCTGATGTTTTAATTCATCATTGCTCACAGTAGTTCAAGTCAGATTATTTTGGTACAGACATGCTGATATAAGAATCTGAAAGACTTCTCCAGGATTGTGTATTTTTATTTTGTTTTAGCAGATAGTTGTAGGCTTGTGCCTAAAGCAAACAGGAAACTGCATGAGATAAAATGAGACCTTCCAGGCAAAAAGGCCCTTCACTGAGGAATTTTTGGGTTTAAAAAAAGGAGATAAACAAGCAATTAGTACATTGTAAGAAAATTGCTTGCAAAATCCTTCCACTCAGCAAATTAATTGCTTCTAAGAAGTACCTCTGCTGATCTAAACGAAATACAAAACTTTTTCCCTTTTTCAGAAAAGATTAAAACTCTACTAACTACTCATCAATGCAGTGAAGAGCACCAGTCAGAGGTGACTTTATTTTCTTTTAAAATGTTTTAACAATGGAATATTCAAGCAACTCCAATAGAGCACCACTGTGTAAGGAAGATGCATAAAGAAAAAGCCCTGAGGCAAACTCAGATCAGCTTTTGCTAGACTTCATTTGAAGTTCCTAGTGATATTTGTTGGCTTCTCCTCATTTTTCTACAGAACTCAGAGCAGCAGCCATACCAAAGTCATGCTGGCTAAATGAAGGACAAATGCAAGGCAGAACGGCCATTTCAGTACTGTAAGAAAAGCCCGTGCTTCTAGCTCCTTCTCTTAAACTTAACAGCCTGGAGATTGAGCACAGCTGTGCCTTAATAATAAGGAGCTAAACCAACAGCCACTGCAAGCTTTCTATCTGCTGGGCTCCAACTGTTCTGCAAGCTACGAGGGGAGAAAAAGAGCAGAGATGTCTCTGTCCCAGGAACCTTCTAGGAGAGGCAAGTAACAAGGGATGAGCCCTCTTATTTGCCCTTCAAAATAATGAGCATTCAGTTTCTTTAGGCACCCAGTGACACCACAAGCATTTTACTGGCATTGATGTTCTTGCTGTTGTATTGCCATCCAAACCCTGATATTGTAATTGTGGTCATTAATTATCTATGAGTATGAGAATATGTAGTTATGAAGACTGACCTATTGCAGATTTGTTGATTTCACAGTATTTTCAGCACATATTTTTCTGAAAACAAGCACTCACTAACTATATTTTTTGTTGTCTGTCCTCTTGTCTATAATTACCTTTATTAGAGAAGGCTCATTCAAGCTTAACCAGCTTGAATCCCTTTAAGAGTGCAGCATCAGTAGCTAATCTACAGGTGTGGGGCAAGAACGTGGTCTGTGCAGGACAGTTTTCACTCCCTGCTACTTTAATCCACTTTTTGTGGAGCTCATGTGCGAAGCTGGCTGAGCACTTTGCAAAGCCTGCAGTGTTGGGATGCCATGTGTCTCTTGGGCTGGTGAGTTCTGTGCTCCACTGCACAAGACATCATCCTAGTTACAATTCAGCCACCCTTCCCCCTTATTGACACGGCTTTCATGTGAATTTAGCTCTCCTCCCACCTGACCCATGGCTGGAGAAGCTTGCATCAGTATCTGAATCATGGGGTTTTGTAAAACTCAACCTGGGTGTACCTGGGGAAGGGAATGAAGAGAATGGAGAGGAGCAGTATTGCTGACAACCTCTCTTACCCTCCCCAAATGGAGAGATTTGCTCTAGTAAGTTATAAACAGTGTTACTTCTCTCAGATGGTATTGGATCTCATGTTTTCTCTGTGGGCCAGGGGAGGTCCCTTGAGAGAAAAAAAAACTACAGCTGTTGAAATCCACCTTTTTGATGTTCACTGGCTTTGATGTGTTATATGTAGGTGCAATTATGGTAGCATGTTACTGCAGTTATGGCTATATGTTTCATTCATAAAAGAAAAAAAANCCACAGCCTGGATGATCTTATCTCTTCCTTCTTACTCTGCATGACAGACTAATTCCCATATTCATAAAGGTTACTTTGTAAAGGAGCTATGGGTTGATGGGAGAGGGCTGAATGCAGAGATCCTCCAAGGATAAGCTGTGGCTGTAAAACACTGCAGCTAGCTGTGAAGTCTGAGCTTGAATGTTGCTGCAATGCAAGCTTTTTTGAGTGGAAAATTCAGATGTTCACAGTAGATGGTGCAGTGCACAGGCAAGACCAAACTCATCAATAATAAGGAAATGAGTTGGTTTGCTAATTGCAGTAGACAGTGTCAGGACATTTGAGATAAGCAGTGAGATGACCATATACAGGTGCCACCATATCAGCACTGTCCATGAGCACAGGGAAATGCAGAGGTAGCAATGCCTGCAAGAGCATTGCGTATCACTGCAACAGACACATGCAAAGGTTTATGAATGCAACTTAAAACTCAATCTTTTCCAGAGAAATGTTGTGTTGAGATGTGTCAGCCAGGTGGAAAGAGACAACCCCAAGAATTGTTTTATGGCAGAAGAGAGCCATATGTCACCATGTCACTTGCCACCTCTTCATCTTTATCCCTAGTTGTCCTTTCTCAATGTATCCAGTGATGGTCAATGGGCTGTACACATGTCCTCATCCTGAGGAACACCTATTGGGTCAGACTGAGCTACACTAAGTGTTATACTAAGGGAAATTCAGAAAGCTAGCTTACATTGTCATCACATTTTTAGCGCATATGCTCATCTTGCAACTTAATGCATTTTTTGTCATCTGTATTACTTGTATTTTAGGTATTCACATGTGCTTTCACAGAGAGTGTATTGATCATGAGCAATCCAAGAAGAACCTGTATCTCTGCTGCTCATGAAATGACACTATTTTGTACCTAGCTGTGAGAGCTACTGTATGGCATCAGATCTTTTCATTCTGGCTGTGAGGATTCACAGGGCATGACTAGGTTTACAGTGAATTGTATGGTATTGGTCTACCTGTGAGTCTGTAATTGGAGCAGTTCTTATTGAACATGGCTGGATTTAGAGTGCTGCATTGTCTCTGTATTTCTGTTACTCAGTGTGGAATTGTCTATGACCCAGAATCTAAGCCCAGCCACCACCAGCCCCTTTGATATCTGAGGACTAGCTGGAACACAAGGGTTTTTATTTTCCTGTTAAATTTCCTTACTCTTCATGTGTCAGAAAGGTTTGCCTTACTCCTAATGTGACATCACCACAGAGGTGTCTTTATCAGCTCTTGAGTGCTCTGAACTCTAAGCAAGTCGTCTAGCCAGAAGACACTGCCACAAAGAGGACAGCTGTGGTCACAGCAATAATGGGTCTCCTGGAAAACCCGCATACCAAGGGCACAAACTGCAATATGCATACACACCCTTTAATCAAAAAGGGTGAAAATATTCTAACACAAGTCCTCCATCTAAATTAAAGAAAAATTCATATATGAACTGAGCTACTGAATCATTAAATATTTCCAGATATTTCTCTTCCTGATACCTCTCGCGTTGGTTCATCAGGTGTCCAAACCTACTGGTAGCCTAACAACTCTTCTCACAGGTCTTTAAAAAGCTGGCAATGTGCCTGGTGTTTCCAAGAACTTTGTGCTTTATTTTTCTGAGGCATGAGAAATAGAGGTGTTTAAAAACCAAAAAAGTACACTACCCACCTTCCATGTATGTGGACTTCTCCCATTTTTTTGAAAGTAGTCAGTCTGTGTCACAGAAGTAGAGGATATGGCTTCAAGATATGGCAACAAACACCTCTTACAATCACAGATTTCAGCACACATGTAAGTCCACTACAATACACTGCTGCAAAATGCTGCCTTCAAAGTTGCACACATGCAGATATTTAGGCAATTCTATCAGGGTACTGGAGCCTGTGCACTGTACTAACACTATGTTAACTTAATTCCAAACTTAACTCTTTACAACAGTATCAGAAGCTTTCTGCTTGGGCTGGCATTTTTATTTGTTGTGCTTGCTGCTTTCTTACACACATCTGAGGAGATGCTCAGTGAAACTGCTGCATCCATTAGACATTTACCTCTTCTGTTAGAAAGCAACTGCAGGAAAAAGAGGCAGTGAACTTAAATTTCAAATGAAAACGATGTCAAGCTTCTCTAATAAAGCCTCTGGCAAGAACAATATTTTCTTTGTTATTTTGGGGGAAATCTGCAGTCAGCATTGCAATATGCCATGAAGACATCTCATAAGAGACACTTTGCAAGATTCCCTGTACTGTAGGAGTCAAGGGTAATTCTTGGTAGCCTGTGCATGCAGGAGACCTCTCTGCAAACTTTGGGGGAGAAAGGTGAATGGTTTTAAAGTGAAGTGCATAAAATACAAAGCTTATGAATGCTTCATGGTCAAGGTTTTAATATATTTCAGCACTGTTTTCAAGGTCAAGGCTAGGTTTGAAATCTGGTTTGTGTCCCTGCTAAGATTTCAACAGTACTTGCAGAGAAATCCTTGTGTTTACACAGACAAATGCAGAACTTGTGCTTTGCCCAGCCCTCTCAACTCATTTTAAATGTGGGAGATTTTGAAATTTGAGGCACTGTATGCACTGTATCCTAGAAAATTGCTACATCTGTGGCTGTACATCCCCCCCAAAGGTAAATACTCAAATAGATGCAATTTCCTTATGGATCAAACCTTAACCAGACATTATTTCTGTGCAATCTATTTTTTCAATTACTGATGATCAATTAAGTCCTGGACTTAGGAATTGGAAATACAAGACAACTACTAAAATAAAATAAAATCTGGAAAAATATCTTTTTGATGTTGAGTTTTCCAGAGCACTGAGGAGAGGTTATAGCCTTGGAAAGTCATGTATCCTCTGCACCTTTAACCAGTAGATGTGTCTCAGGCCTGGTTGGTTTCTGTGAGCTCCTGTGGATGCAGAGGGAGCTACCTGAGGAAAAAACACTACACTTTGACCCTCAAAATCTCAGCAGCAATAGCAAATTGACCTGTGCCTGGCCAGTGACCAAAGACAGCAGGCTCTTTTGCATCCTGGTCTTGGATCCCTTTCTTGGATCAGCACAGTAAGGGAAGTTGGGAAACAAATAGCTGCCTACCTAGCAGGCAAAGTACTCAATACTGCTCCTGCTGAGGTACTTCTCTCCTTCTGTCAGAGAGATAAATCAACCAGAGGCCGAAATGGTGAACTGGCAGGGTAAAAATGGAAGAGATAGGCCTGTCATTTCACAACCTGGTTCCAATCATTCAAGAAAATAAATTTGCTCTTCTTTCTAAGAGTAAATCTCTATATACTGGATATTTATGCCTAGGATAGTGGTTTGCAGGAAGGTGGCTACACTTTGTTCTCTGGAAATAGGCCTGGAATTGCTTTTCTGTGTCGTGCCACAAGCCAGGACAGTCTGGCAGCCCAGTCCAGCTCAGAGGCACGTGAGATGGGGCCACTGGTGGTCCAGGGCAGGAGGGTCTCTACTGTGAAGGCCCCAGAACATCCTTTGATAGCTCAGGCTCCCACGAATTATCCTGGCAGTTTGGCTGGCTGTCAGAGGTGCTGCTCCTACCTGCCAGCCAAAGAGGGACAAGGCCACACAGATAAAGTTATAAATAAAGAGAGTGGAGAGATGGGAACAGAGGGAAGGGGGAGGCAGGAGTGTGAAGAATAATTTTAAAAAATTAAATAAAAGGAAAATCTCATGGGAAACCAGCATCAACCAGTACTATGTTCTCTGGAATGTGCTTAAAAACTCATATTTCTGGAGTGCGTATGGTTTTATCCACACTTCTCACTCTACTTTCTGGGGGAAGGCCAGTGTACCTGAAAGCCTTCTGCTTTATTACAGGACTACACATGGTGAGTGCAGCACTTAGGTATTTGGTGGGTGAATTGGCAGAAAGTTCATCTAAAGAATGCTACATTACTTATTTCAAGGTAAGTACTTTGCTTTGCTTGTTTACTTAAATTGATCCCTCCTCCCCATAGAGTGAACCAAGCCAAGCTTTTCTGCTGGAAAGACAGAAACCCACACAATTAATTTTGTGCAGAACTCTGGCTGAATAGGCAAGGATCAGACGCAGATCACCCTCAATGAAGGACCATTTTCAGACCCCATGATCTACAGAGGCATTACAGTCTATTAACCAATATGCATTGACTTTACCTTTTCTTTTTTTGGTGTGTGTTTGTGTGACAACAGTAGGAAAGAAGTTAAGCTACAAAATACTCTGATATTACTCTCTGTTGAAGGAGGGTAAATACAAAATGCAACTGGAAGGCCAAGTGTGCTCACAAGGCTGAGTATTGGGCAGCAAGCAGGCCACAAGCAATGATCCCTGGGCACCCAGCACCCCTAAAGCTATGTCCCACAACATGACATCTATCCAGTTTTCAAATTTAGTCTGTTTAAACAGAGGAAGTGGCAACCATTCTACAAAAACACAATAGTTTTACACAATACTTTTTATCCTCTATATACTTAGCTTTTGCTTAGAAATTTCATCTCTAAATTACTCCTTGTACTTCTCTAGAAAAGTAAAAAATGAGCACCTTAAAGCAACTTAAAACAAGGAAAGATGAGAATTATCAATGCCATATGTCAGAACAAGTTCTTTTTGAGGTTATATCAATACCAGAAGATGTGAAACAGCTCCCTCAAAACTGCTTTTAGAAGAACAAGGAAGGTACTGAATCCAGGGGAGCTTGGCAGCTTTTCCTTCTTTTAACAGCTAAATCCCTCCCTTTTCTTCAGGAGATGACTTGTTTTGTGAAGGAAGATATTTCAAAAATCTGAACTGTTCTCGCATATCTATGTTATATTAACAAACTTGTAATTGGATACCAAGTACTTTATTAAAACAGAAAGACCCAGGCAGATAGCTCTTACTCAAACACAAAAAAATGCAACAGAATTACTCTCTCACTCCTCTTAAACATGTCTCAACCTTTTTTCTTTACAGTAACCTCATAGACTTTTAACGCCAACATAATTAACAAGGAATTAATTACTTCAACCTCTGCAACACACAAGAGGCTACTCTCCTAACAGCAGCAGATGGCCACCCCAATGGCAGATATGTCTGGGGCAGTTTTACAGACCAAGTTCTCACTTGCCCAGTTGCAAAACTTTAGATCACCCTATCCACAAACTTCAAAGCACTCATCCCTGTTCAAATTCCTCCTGTTTGTTGGTGGGTTTGGAAATCAGTGATTTTCACTTACTGCAACTCCCCTTGCTCCAGTACATCACTAGATAGTGCAGATTGATGGACAACACCAGAGCATGGAAATTAAATACCTCAGATTTACAAATGATGTCATAGATTCTGAAGTCTCATGACCTTCCATACAAACTCTGAGCCCTTGCTGCTCTCTAGGCACTGATGGGAAAGGATATGTGTCCAGCAGTGGACCTGTCGTGTTACACAAGCAGCACACTTGGACACTATCAGCATTTCTCCACATGGATACAGGAAAATTAACTTCAGAGACATTTTCTTATGCTGAGGAAAGTAGAACTGCAACAAAAAGTTTTCCCAAACGAGAACTACAGAAAGGATGGGGGTCTTCTGCTGCTGTTGCTGCTTCCAGCTTTAAAGAAGGGTATCAAATGTGTAAGTGTGTGTGAGAAATTTATGGTGGACTGGCTAGGGAGAAGGGAAAAAAAAAAAAAAAAAAGAGAAGAAAAAAACCCTAAAAATATCTTTGAAAGAAGAAAAAAGAAAGTAAAAGTAGTCCATCAGTGAGCTCAGTGACAGCATCTCCATGAGCATGAAACGTGAAAATAGGAAGTTGTTCTGCTACCACCAGAAGAACTCAGAATCCTATTTTCCTTTCACATTCATATTCTAAATACAAGTATTAAAAAAATGCAGAAACTAAGCCTTTTTGGTGAACGTTCTTTTCATGCTGAGGCTAGAAGGATGGAAGCAGGACTGCTGCTTGAAAGCTGTCAATCATTGCTGACCATTTTCCACTGTGCTGACTGGCTGCTGTACCTCAGGTGTCTCAGAAAGTTTTGCCACCAGCAGTAACTCTGATTTGATGTTAAGAGCCATAGTTTCATTGAAACTATGAAGGCAAAAGTAACTTGATACTGAAAATCGTTATTCTTCTGTTTTCATGGATTATCCCAGAAAAAACAAACCCAGAATACTTAATCACACTGCTCATGTGCAATGAAGCAATGCAGAAGGAGCGCCACTGCTTCTCTTGCACAAAACAATCTGTTATTGTCAGTGTTTTCCACTGGTGGAAACAAACAAGAGTTCAGTGCCTCATTGAATGCAGCGTTACAATGAGAAAAGTTAACAGCTGGCATTTTGGTTCACATAATTTCTGAAGCTGAGGTCTAGCTGTAAATTTGACTTAGCACTTGAGTGGTGGGTGCTTGCTGAAACAAAGACAAATGGTATCACAAAGGTGAAAACAGAAGCCAGTGGCTGGACATGGACTTTACTCCACACCTTCAGACTGCAAATGCTTTCCTTTAAGAGTTGCCAAGGCTGCATCAGTTTTAGCTGAGGGGGCAAGAAATATAATCTGGAAAGTCAGTGAACAAAAAAAGCAAAACATTTAGAAGCAAATTCTCCATGCAACTATGTGCTTTCTAGAGGACAAAAAAGTTATGTTGTGAGCAGCCATTTTGTAAAAGCACAAATGTTGCTTCTTCTAAAGAATGGACAGGTTCCCATCTTCTCTTCCAAAAAAATCAAAATTCAGATTTCAAAATTCTCAAATTTTGAGAGACCAGTAGAACGTGGTCATGTGCTGGCATTTTACAGTAAGCTTTCTTGTACATGCTTATTTTCAAAATTTCTTCTTGGTAACAATTTCTGCCCTGGGTATTCAGCAAAGTTTACCATGGCCTCTGTTTTAGAGCAAATGTCCCACAAAACAAGCCCATTTGCATTATTTTGGAGAAGCCCAGGTTGATGAGTACTCATTTGTGGATGTAGCACTGCTACATGGAGTCTGACCTCAGAGCAAGATGGGTTACCAATTTATTTTGATTTGGTGTGGATTTTCAGTAAGTGACTAGCACTCCTTAGCGAGCATTTTGTTGTTCTACCTGGATCCAAGTGAAAATCTTGGATTCTATTTTTCAATGTCAAGGTGTGATTTCCAAATCCTGTTATTAAATTAGAGGAAAATAAAAACCAATTCTCAGGGCCTGTTGAGAAATATACTTACTTTTGTCATTGTAATTATTTTTTAGAAGCTTCTTTTTAAAAGGACAAAACCTTCGCAAGCAACAAAAATAAATTTTTTTGTTTATAGTTTTTTTTAATCAAAAGGTGAAGTGCAAGAGCTACTTAAGGTTTACCCCTTTCTGACCACTCCTGGAAAAATGAAGAGAGCTTTCATCTGCCCTTTAAATTTATTTTTTCCCTGAAAAGGTAATAAATTATACTGAAGTCAGGGGAAAGACTTTTATTAAACAAAGCCTCATTTTCATCATACTTAAAGGAATGTATTTACAAGAGACATTTTCCCTCTCAAGAATAAAATAAAATAAAACCACATTCCTGTCTTGGGAAATGATGGAAGGTCCTCAAAGTGCATTTTCAAAGGATCCTGAATGAAAATAAATAATTCTTATTCTTAACTGAAGGGGAAAAGAAGGAGAAAACTTCTAAATGGATTCCCCAGGGTGAAGCATTGAATGCCGCAGAGATACCTGGAATACTTCAGAGAAAAGAGAGTTACCAGGGATTTATCAGCTTTAACTGTGGATGCAATAAAATTAACTGAGAAAACTAACTGAAGAAATTAAGCAAAACATTTAGAATGAGACTTTCTACACATCCAGCCATACTCTGTGTTCAGAGAGAGTTGCCTGGATACAAGGCATCAGTAACTTCTGCTTCATTAAGTGGAGCTTGCATGGGCTCGTTTTGGAAAAGAAAGCTACTTATGAAGTTTATCACACAAACAAACTGACCACACTGAAATTTCCAGATGCTGTGCTCCCTCATTATTTTTCCTTTCAGCATCCTCACCAGCCAATCAGTAACAGGAAGAGATTAGTTTTGGGACTACTAGAAAAAATTCAAGAAGATCCACCAGAATTGATTTGCAGGTCAGTCAATGACAATAAAAATCAGTGACTGAGATTTTGAGACAGAGCACACATAGTACTGCTTTTACTAGCAGCATGAAATATATCAAGCAATCAAGAAACATCCTACAAAGGGTGTCAAATTTATTTCACTGCATAATTACATACATATTGTACATAGATCCTTGGCAAGTTTTCATGCCTCCATTTTTTTAACTGGAAAAAGAACCTAACTGATTTTTAATAATTCTTTGTGAAAAATTGTCTTCTTGTTAGAAAACAGTGCCAGTCCTGTCTAATATAGTGATCAAGCTGTATTTATGAAGAAAATATAATATAGACATTTATATTTACAAACATAAAAATATCAGTACACTTGTTACAAATCGCTGACTAAAAGTTAAAGTTCTTGTTATTAAATCTGAATGATTTCACAATTAAACTTTCTAACAAATATATGCAATAATATGAAGACTTTCATTCCCCCGCATCTACTGGCAAGCTAAAAGTATAGTGTTACTTAAGTCAATACTAAAATGTCATTAAGATGCACAGGGGAAATTAAAAACAACAACAACAAAACCAAAAAGATAACACATAATACACAAGGCCTGGAAATCACTGGCTCCCTAAACTGCACGTTTTTTCCTGCAAGGAAGCTTTTGAGGAGCAATCAGAACTACTCATAAGGCCGAGGGAGAAGAGGGAGAAATCCAAGTAATCCAAAATCCAGTAGGATAGATAAGGTGTGCTGTAAGTAATAATTTTAATCAAGATTTCACTATTTTTGTGCAAATCTTTAATGCTTGCTTGAAAGTACTGCTGTAACACTGCATCTCTGAAAGCATTTATTAAAACCTTTGCTCTCCATAAAATGTAATAAGATTTTATCCTTTAAACTCGAGCTCTCCATTTAGACTACAGTTGTCAGCAACAATTTCCCAGTTTACTTGACTGTAGGGTTAAATTCACAGTTTATGCACATTTAAAATATACTTATCGAAGAAAAACACTAGGGCTGCACATAACTGCAACCTGTGTGCTAGAACAGAAAGTCATTGATGCTCAGACTTGTATTGCCCTCACCAATTGCAGAGTTTATTGCCCTGTTTTTCTGTCAGGATTAAATCAATACACAAGTGACATTTCTGTGATGCAGGGGTCAGGCAGGGTTGGTGACTCTGAACTGGCCCCCTGTGCAGACCACAGGGTGACGTGGTTTTATGGTTTCACACTGCACCACTTCCAGAGAAGAAGCTGTGAAAAAATGCTGCTCTCATCTGAACTCCAGCCTGATGTTACTGTCCAGTCCAACTCTCTATGGAAAATATAATAATTACAAGGAAAAACGCCTGATGCTGCTCTTCTCCCCATAAGGCCACTGCTACCTGCTGGAAGGACATTCCCAAGCCAAGACAACATCCTCAATTTCAGTCATCTCAGGAAAAATGCTGCTGCAAAGCTCATCTCTCTTGACAGCAGCAGGACTCCTCAAGGAGGAGGTAAATAAGTGAAATTGTCTTCTTACAGTCGCTGGGCTCAGAGTTAAACACTGGCTTCTCCAAAAGATCATTTTATAAGCTACATTGTGCTAAGAGGGCTGATTCTTCCTTTGGCCCACAGGAAAAACATTCCACGGGCAGGGAAGGTCTGTCAAAGTTTGAGTGATACCATAACCAAGCTCTGTCTAGACATGATCATCTGCATCTCAGGCCAGGACCACAGCCTTGGTAACTGCTGAAATATATTTCATATTGTTTAAGCCTTAAGGCCAACAAAGATAAGCCATTCCAGTTAATGACGCTGCATGAGGGATATGGAAATAAAGACATGCCTCTGTCAAGACATCATGTGCTGTCAGTAAGGTTGTAGCATTATTTCATAGTTTTTTATATTCTACTGATAATCAATTGCTTTCACTGCATGAGATGAAAAAGGGAGTGAGGATGCAGACTGCATGTCAAAACAACCACTCAGAAAGTGTAAAGTTATCAAAAATGCACTTTATTTGCTTTCACTGTGTAGCTACAGCGTATGTGTACACTCATGTGCGTTAACAATTTTTTTTGCTGTTTTCCAACCCCATTTGGTACCTAGAAGTGAAAGAAAAGCTACAGAAGTACAAAAATAAGTCTCATGCAATTCATAACTGCAGCAGAGAGGGCAGGAAAAAAGCGGTTGCTGAGCAGTTCTACCCTTCCAGATGTTTATACTGAACTTACAGATGTTTTTCTTACATTTATTTATTTGTTATAATAAGTAAATTACTGTCTTCAAACAGTGAGACTCCTTTAAATCAAAATTTATACAAACACAAAGTTTATGCAAAAAGAACCCTCAACTGTTTTATCTGTGCCCACATTAGTTTCCCAATCTTACAGAGTAAACCACATTCCTGCAAACAAAGTGGATGATTCTACAGGCAGGAAAAGTCCTAAGTGTCTTTTTATTTCCCAGGAACAAAAAGGGTAAACAATTATGAATTCATTGTTTGGTCTCCCTACATCCTGAGGGCTAGCTGTGGTTCTTGCCTCAAGAGACATGCCTAATTTTGGCCAAACAACATTGAGAACTCACCCAACATAGAAGGCTAATCATCAGGATTAGTAAAATACAAATAAGAAGGGTTGTTGGTATTGTGCTTATTTGAAATTCAGTTATAAACCCTCAGTATCAGAATCTCAGAGTCTAAATTCTAAATAGAGAGGAATGCCCAAAGATGCATATAGAGGTATATGGCAGAGTTATTCACAGTATAAAAACAAGAGGTGACAAATTAGGATGGATATTTAATCAGCATTTAGGCAGGAGAAACACAGGCTAACTTTCCAACAGTGACATTCTAAGCCAGTACTTTTCTACAAATGCAGGTATGCACCTGAAAATACCTGAAAGACCCTAGCCTTTCATGACTGATTCCAGGCCAAGGAAATCCTGATCAGAGCTAGTTTATCCAGGCCTGGTCTCTGAAATCCTTTATTTGGTGCTTTCACTACTTCTTAAAATAATAGTTAGATATTGTCATCCATTTTTGGGCCAAACCTGTGACTGGCCCAGACAAATGCTTTCAGAGCCTAACTATGAACCCCAGCAGAAAAACAGTTTAGCTTTGTCTTTAAATGTAACATGAGAAAAAGTGGAGAACAGAAAACAGTATGCCAAGTTTCAGCTGATGTATCTGCTCAGTTTCTGCCTGTTCCCTGATTGCTCATTTAAAGGGAACACATGGTGGTGGTGAAAGGCAAAGTGTCACTGAGCTGCAAGCCAAACCAGACATGATTTTATGGCTGTGTGCAGTACACAGATCAGTCCTTCCTTAGTTTCAATGCAAAGGAAAGGCATGGTTTAGAGAAAGAGCTTTATGTTCCTTGTTACTTTTGAAAGATTTCAAAAGCAGCCTTGTTAAAAGAAAAACGGGCTCAGCTATGAAATCACTTCCTTCTGTTTAAACTATTTTACTCAAGGAAAAAAACAAGAGGGCATAAAAAAAAAAAAAAAAAAAAAAAAAATCCGTTCTTTACTTTTGAGTTGTTCCTAGGACTCATTCTCCCGCCCGCTGTGTGGGATGATGAAGTGTGCCAGATCCTGACCGCTCCACTCAGCGCGTCAGGCGGCGTAGCCCTCCCCACACAATCGCCCCTTGTCAGAGGCAGCTGGCACCCTCCCCGCACATGCTGACAGCATCACTGCCTGCAGGACTGCACCCCTTTGGGCAGCTCTTCTCCTCTTGGAGCAAGGCAGCAAGGCACGAGGAGGGCAGGCCGTGCTAGGCAGCTAACAAACAAGAAGCTCTTGTGCTGCCTCCCGTCCCCCCAACACAGTGAGAATGCAGACAGGGGGAAAGATGCTCTTCTGCTTGCTTTGCCTGGGAGTATAGCCAGCAGGACAACTCCAGGACACCCGTTTATGGAAGTTGAAAAGTCAAATGAACAGTTCAATGCTGTCCGATTCACAATGGGATTACTTACAGCTGAGCAGTATTTTAACAAAAATTCCAAGATGAGGAATGGTTTGCCTCCCTCTGCCAATGCTCACAGGTTTACCCAGAGCCCCAGTTCTGTTTTCCTTTCAATCCCAGGGTACCCTCCCTCTCCCCCAAAATTAATTGTCTTCTCCTGTGTAAAGCAGGCTGACACAAACCAGCTCCCTTCCCCAGTCAACTATGAGGTAGGAGAGGAGGGAGAGGGATTTTCAGAATAAACTGCTTTCTTTCCTATCTTCACTTCCTGCAAAAAGTTGGTTTCAGCCTCAAGCTAATGTATTGAGTAATATATTATTACCCTGATCTGCACCATTAGGAAAGGCAGGAGTTATTTTCCTCCATGTTTTTGAGGTTCACTGATGTAGAAAAAGCCAGATAACATGAGATAAATATTCAGCAAATTGCTCCATGCATCCTAAGACACTCACCTTTTCTGTCCTTCCCAAAGCTCCAGTAGATAAACTTGCAGCACTATCTTTTCAACAAGGCACTCAGGAAGTATGACCCTTGAAATTAAATCTTCTACTTAAGAAAACTTTAATCCAGACTTACAAGTAGACTGCAGTGATAAGATCACCAGCACACCTGCCTGATCAACATGCTGACACACTGTTTGCTTGAGAGATGTCTGCTGATTATAGGAGATATCTGCTGCCCAGAAGTGCTTTGAAGTGCTTTTCTTCTTTAGAACCACAAAACAATCCTCTCCTGAAGTGCAAATTCAGCAATATGTGATGGTACTCCCCAGCTGATGGCAACTAATGAACATTTCTCATGGTTCACCTAGCAGTCTGGTAACACCTTGATGCACAAATATTTAACTCCCCAAAAGTTTCTGTGGTTAACCCAAAGCCTAATTCTTAACGGCAGTCTTATTATTTATTTATTTATTTCTTAAATTAAAAGACTTTACACAACAAACCAATAGCTGCTTCCCAACCATCTTTATCTTTCAAACATGCCTCACAGGGGGTGAGGTGAATGCATTGGTGCTTCATTACACTTACAGGCCTATGACTCCTCTAGCTTTCCTCTAGTAACCACATTGCTTAGGAAAAAACCAAACTGAACCAAAACCCAAACCCTTTGCAAAATAATATCAAGTTGGGAGCTGCAAAAATGATGAAGAGTGGCACAACCTACAAGTGTCTTTGTTTCCCTTGAACAGATATAATAAAATAATAAGTTATTGTTTTCTGTAAATGGTATTTTATGCAGATTAGAAGAGATGCTTAAATACAGTGTGTGCAAAACACTGAAGTCCAGCAGTAACAAGAAATAAGATCCTGTTTGAATTTTGAAGAAACCTTCAACATGTGCCAGTTGCAGTCCTGAAAAATCTTGCTTTAAAGAGGAGTCAGAGGTATAACTGAACTACATCTGCAGCTAAACTGAACTCACCTTCCCTTTAGCTAATGCCCCTTAACACCTGGAGTTGTTTCACTCTTTCTAGAAAAATACCTGAAAAAAAATCCTATTAGGGAAAAAAAAGGGTCACTTTACGTTCCTTGTACATCACTATGTTGTGGCCATAGTGGCCTGTACATCTTCCCTCTGACCTCTTCTCACAGGAGAAGGAAGGACAGTGTGGTCACCACCTATCCTTCCTGCTGCATCCACATACCTCTAGTACCATGCATACTTGGGATTAGCTGACATTTGCTATTTATTCAATGACTGTTTACTGCTACAACTCTACATTGCATTGGTAGAAGTGCCTACTATTTTCCAACCACTTTTTTTCTTTGGGGTCTTTTGCCTTTTTTTTTTTTTTTTTTTTTTTTTTGTAAGTCTGAGCCAGTCTTTCACCTCATAGGAAATACTACCCTTCTGTATCAACAATAATGTTTTCAGGAAGGAAAACATAGAACTGTTTCCTAAAAGAGGACTGCAAAACCTAAATTTTCTTTGTATTCTTAACCTCATCTTGCCTTCTGCCACGAGAATTGTGGAGATGGGAAGGGACAGATTTTTTAACTACCAGGAAGTCGGGAGAGGCTTTACCAACTGCTACAGTCTCCCTTGCAAAACTCATAGAAGTTCTTCCCCTGAGGAGAAGAGCAGGATATGGTGGAATACATATTATCAATGGTTTAAAAGATTAGTTAACTGCACAATACATATTCTGGTTAAAAAGCAAATCACTAGGTCAGAGTACAAGATGTAAATTCTTAAACTAGCAGCTGAGTTGACACATTGACTTACAACGATTCTCTGCAACCATTCTGCCACATTTGTGATGGAAAGCACAAGTCACAGCATAAACCTATGGGAACCATAATGTCAAGGAGATAAATGGGGCTACGTTTTGGGCTTTGTGGACTTTGGGCATAACAATTGCATTTATGGACTATTAGGCAACCATCTGATGCAACAGGGTACTGGAATACCTAGAGGCCCATGTACTGTACAGGAAGACCGAATAGGTGAGAACACACTGGGACAAGGAGACTACCTGCACCATCCTTGCTGCCTTCAGCTCACTATCATCTGCAGCAACAAAGAACAGAACAAACAGCAAAGAAGATCATCAGGGAACAATACTCAGCATTTAGGCTGTGCCTTTGCATAAGGAAACTGGGAGCCCCAGACAAAACCCAAGTAAAACTATTCACAAAATGACATGAACCTCCTAAATCCAAAGTGTGTTATGGTATTTCCCTCATGCCAAGCTCTGAAGCTTAGGCACCTCCTGAACAGTGTGCTGAAGCACACCAATATCTCACATGTTACTTTCCTGTATTGGAAAATGGTCAGATACTGATGTGTACCAAAAACCATAGGACTGAGTACATGCAGTCCCACTTAACACACAATCTTTTTGTGAATTGCCTGTAGCCACTCACCGTTCTCCATATATTGGAATTTTACATGAATACACACAACACCTTTCAGGTGGTAAAAAAGGAGACAACAGGTACTTCAGTGGAATACCAAGCCTTCCCTGTACTAATTTAAGTTTGAAGCCATTTGGCATCTTCAAGGGCAAAAGCACAAACACTGTATATAATAGGTTGCTACAAAGGTTTTTAAACATGCGTTGCTGCAAAAATACGCCACATTACATCTGGATTTTCACCAGTTTTGTGTTACAGGGCTGAGTGACCATGTTACATGAACTTCCAAAAATAAGCTTGATAGTCCCAGTGGTCACAGTAGTGAACTCTGGGTGTTCTTATTGTCTGCACCTCTTCTACTGTCTTCCAAATTCTGCTGACCATGCATTACTGAAATCACCTGATAAGAAACAGAGCACAGGGTGGGCAAATTAAGCACTTACCAAGCACAATGACCACAGTCTTCAGGAGGCTCATCATGGTGTCCCGATTCCTGCGGGGCCCAGAACTGTGTCTGGACATTCTCATAGTCCTTTGGCGAACGTACCCAAAGATGTGAGCATATAGGACCACCATGACCACAAAAGTGACCAGGTTGAAAATAGCCCAGAAGACCAGGTAGGAGTCACTATAGAGTGGTGCCATGTTGGAGCAGTGAGTGATATCACAGATACAGTTCCATCCGACACTTGGTATGGCACCCATGACGATGGCCATAGTCCAGATAACAACGATTACAACGACCACGCGGCGGTTGCTCATCCGAGTATGCAGCTGCATTCGGAAAACTGTAATGTGCCGCTCAATAGCGATGGCCAACAAATTGGCTACAGAGGCGGTCAGACTGGTATCAATGAGGCCCTGACGAAGAAGCCAGGTGCTTACAGTCAGTCTTCTAGTGTTCGGTCCTGTGTTGAACATTAAGTAAAAGTAGGCCAGCCCTGCAAAAAAGTCCGCAGCAGCTAAGTTGGCCATTAAGTAATAAATAGGAAAGTGGAATCGGCGATTGACATAAATAGCCACCATAACCAAGAGGTTGGCCAGCATTATGAAGATGCAGACAGTAATCCCCAGTCCCATTACAAGCTTGCTGACAGTGTTCCATTCAGTGGCTAGATATTTTCCACTTCGGTTATAAAAGAAGGCAATGGTTTCATTGTAGTAGCACTGTGGTTCGCTCATGGCTGTGGACTGAAAGAAGAGATAAAAAAAAAGAGAGAGAAAAAACAAAAACAGAATGACATCAGAACTGAAAACATATGATTGCCTTCATGGATGAGACATACACAAAGAGCAGGCAAAGGGACAGGAAAGAAACATGCTTCAGAACAAATTTATTTTTTCAGACCAAATAGCATTCCGCAACTCACAAACAATTGCTCTAAGGAATCTAGTAACAGCAACCAGATTAGAAACAACCAGAAATGGTTCCATCTGCTCTGGGAGCCAGCATGAGTTCTGATGTAGTTGTAAATTGCATAGAAAATGAGCTTCTGGCCAAGCAGACCTGCTGAGAGATTCAGTTAAAGGGAAAGGCATGCAATTCATAATTAAGCAAAATTAACTCTGCTAGACACCTTATTTATGTTATCAGTGCACAAAACTGTTTGACTGTAGCAGAAGAATAGCTCTTCAAGGAGGAGGAAATATGCATTACATTTTTGTGCAGGTTTTTAACTCATTCCATTTTCCATCATGGGTATTCCTTCCTGTCCTAAAATGTGGGAAGAACACCCTAAATAAAGATTGTCAGTATGTTCTGAGACCGTGATTTACCAGGGATGATGTATGTCCATAAAAAGTGCTTTTACGAACAATAAAGGAAGCGTGACAAAGCATTTCTATGAGCACCAGCCACGTTTCTAGAAATGGTTTGAAATACACAATGCTTTTAAATATAAGTCACCAGAACTAACTTATTCCAATTTGAAACAGGAGTGAGCCAAGAAATAAGAAAAGTAATATTTGGCTTAACTAGTGTTAAGAGCATCCAACCTTATTTCCTGCATTAAATATTCTCATGTCTATGTCAGAGAATACATGATTAATTTTCTTTGCAGAGTACTCTGCTGAGGCCAGCTGGGGGGGCAACAAACAAGCCCATATTCCACCAGAGTGTGGAAGTTTTGGATAAAACTGTTGGCTTAGAAGAAAATGCCTAATGAGTTTCCTTTCTCAGTTCCACTCAATTACTCAAGGTGCAATTCCCAAAAGGCAAACCTTAAGAAAAGAAACCCCTCTGAATAACAACCTGGTTCCTTGTTTAGCATGGGTAAACAACAAAGATGTAAAAATAAAATAAAATTAAAAAAAAAAAAAATCAAACCAAGAAACACATGTCAAAAAAGTCTTTTTCTATAAGACCTGCCTTTGCCTCTCTCCTTTTTTCGCTCTGGAACTCTATCAACTAAACTTGAATCTTTACAAAAGCAGGACCAGTTTTAGCAATGCAGGTAAGAAGTCCACTCAAGGAACAACACTAAAATATGATAATTTTTTCCCATTAAAATATACAAAGTAAACCATATGTTTTGGACAGCTCCAGCTACTCTGCAGGAAGTGCTACAGCTAACTTAACCTTCTTGTTGAAAACAAAAATGTACAGAATTGGGAAAAGGAATTTGTAACTTGACTCAAGTGAAAATAGTATCTGATAAAAATTCTCCTTAGAATTACCCAAAGCTCTGTTTCTTTTCATTTCTTCATTTGTCAATGCAATTAAGCCAATTCCAATAAAGCAATATACAAAACTTTCCACCTATACCCCAAATGGACTATATGACATTTAAATTTATGAAATAANATTTAAATTTATGAAATAAATTATTAAAGGAAAAGGTCTTTTAAGAAAGATTTTACCTCCAGCCTAAACATTACCAGAAATATTTGCAGTCCCAGGATAATAAAAAGTTAAATAGTATTTCTTAGCACAGTGAGCATAATACTTTTATTGTTCCTCTAGGGTACATCAACCCTTGGGTTTGAAGCCTTTTAGCCTTAATTATTTAAGAAATTTTAAAAGTTCTCATGTAGGATCTGTTGCATATAAAAAAAAGTATTTATAAGGGACAGTTAACAAAAGGAGACCTAGCTACAAGACATCTGGCTTTAATTCTTTGGTTAAAGACCTTGTAGTAATAACAGGTCAAGTATAAGAACCCTTGAGGGAGAGAGGAAGTCATATGAATGAATTAGTGGCCCTTATAAAATCTTGCCAACATCTGCATTAATTATGTAATGCACAGGATTTTTAGTCTCTGTAGGAATATCTGGATGCAGGATCTAGTGGATATATGTGATCTTGAATAAATTCTATTTGCCTGTGTATTTGTCACTGGTTTTTTTTCTTTTACATGTCTGCTGCCCACATATAATGATTCCTGCTCCACTGTTGCTCCTGTGGAAAGAGGCCTGCTACACCTGGAAAAACACATATTTTTAATTCAGAAATTTAAAATGTGGCAGGTATTATGATTTTTCTTTCTTTTTCCTTCTTTTTTTTCTTTGTATTTTTGTTTTGCATGTGGGCTTAAAAGGTGAATTATTCCTTGATTGTGCAATATTAGCCCCTAACTTTTCGTTTGAAATATGAAACAAAATATGACAAAAAATATGACTTTTTCACAAATTCCAAGCCAAGGTGGAATGTATGTATACATATAAGAGTATGTAAAATGCAACAGAGCCAGACTTGTTCAATTTAAAAGCATGACAGCACTTGAGCAATCTCAGAGAAGTTAGCATGAGGCTCACTTACTGCTGCTCTCATTTTGAAGACAGAGAAACAAAATGCTGTGTTCATGTAAGGTATTTTGGAGAAGGTTTCTTTCTAAGGCATTCTAATCTAAAACCTGGGATCTCCTGTAAAAGCAATATTTTTCACGACCCACCTCCCCTCCCCCCCACCCAAGGGAAAGAAGAGAAGATGAGATAGTTTGCTGGCAAAAGTTCAAACAGGGGACTTCCAGATGATCAACTTTCTTGGATGCCATCTTAAAGGAAGGTTTTGACCTCTCAGGTCACAAACATAAAAATCCCAAGGCATCACATTTAGCTGTGNTCAAAGTGTTAACATACCACAAAGGCATATGCAAGCAGGCAGACCCCATCCCCTCTCCTGCCCCTGCAGGAAAAGGGGCAGGGAAGTTTATATTTTAATTTCCTGAAGTTTCACTGAGTGTGTTTCACTGCCTGTGTAAGCCAGATGTGTGGTGCCCAGAGATTTACCTCATCCATTCAGTATATCTCAACAGAAGTTTAAAACAAACTGAGCTGCAAATTGCCCATGTTAACCAAACCTCTAGGACGCATCTGTGTGGAAGAAGTAAACACTGAGTTATAAACCAACAAGACAGATAAAGAAAAATGGAGTAAAAGCAGGCTAAAAGCAAAGTCTCCTCTAGCCACATGAAGATGACCCAAGACACAGTTGTCCCAAATCAAAGAAAATCACAAGTACATGGAATTAAATCTCTTATTATCAGGAGACATAGTTATAACCACAGCACAGACCAGGAGATTTGGCACGAGGACTTAATAAACAAAACTCACTCTTCAGCAATTAGTCATTCAATTCACCTTGGCACTGGCCTTTTCAGGCACTATTTATCTGGTTGTCTCCTTTCCTCTGGTTGTATGGGATCACACCACCAGGGTGCCAGTGGGAACACTGGAAGAACAGCCCATGCAAGCTTTCCCATGTTTTTGCCTGATTCATCTTGCTTCTGCCTCACCTCTATATCACAACCTAAAGAATAGGGTGAAGATTTGAATCCACAGCAGCTTGACCATTGGATGTCCCTGGGAGAGCAGCCCATTACTACCTGCCCCTCCTGGGGCAGAGACAGGAGTAAGAACATACTGTCTGCCTGGAGCAGAAGGTGAGAGGGGATCTCTGGATCCTGCCAGCTCCATGGTGAGTGACAGCTCACCTGGTAAGGGCTGTGTATGGAGAGATGCTTGGGGAGGAAAACAGACATCATTGATTGATCCTACCTAAACAAAGCATTAATTAGCACAAGGTGCCTGAGAGGAAGATGATCAATTTACAAACCCTTCTGCAATCTCAGAATTTGGGGAGTTCCTTGTTCCATGAAACAAAAAAAGGCAAGCCACTCTCTCCTCACCCCTAGTACCCATGGGTGCATCTATTTCTTGTCGAGAGAAACAGAGCAGAACATTATTTGAATACTAAGGTCTGACTTTTACAGCACTTTTCAAACTTGTAAGCCACAAAAAGAGGCCATATCCAGGAAATCCCTTAAAAATATCTTAACCCTAAACTCTCCAAACACACTCTGCTCCTCTTTTTTTTGTCTTTTGCTGAATTAGTCTCCACGTGCCACTGTTTTCTTACCCAGAACACAGAGGAGATGAAAAGCAATTAATTTTTCTAATATTGGTGTGGTAAACTAAGACTACAAAACCATAATAACTGTCTTATATATTTACATTCAGTGCAGCAGTCAATGGAAGTCAGTACCACTGCTTTCAGCTTCGGTAAATATTTTAAGTTTACCAACATACCAGAAAGGGTCAAGCTGAAAAACTTCAGGGAACTACCAACTTCAAAATCCCCAAAGAAGGGTATAAATTAAGAATATATTTAAAATAAGAATAAACAAGTAAGTATAGGCATAATTGAATCAATATGTAAATACATCAACCCATAACTGCTAAACGTGGGGTTTACGAAAGTAAAGTTGTAACAGATGAGAAAAAAAATCCAATTTGCAAAAACAGTTGTCCATTACCTAATGAAAAACATGACTACTTTTCAAACTGCAGAACATGAAAGAAAAGCTTTAAAATAAAGCAGAAAAGATGTGTTTCCTTTAAAGATAAAAGTAGAAGTAAAAAAAATCATGAAGTCACAAGACAA
>VZTT01076588.1:140949-161645 GCA_013400855.1 Buphagus erythrorhynchus
ATTATGGACTGGCAACAAGAATTACTTCTGGCTCAGTGGGCCCATCTGTGTGTTGCATCTCTTCTCTGATGATCAGAAGCATCATGGGCCCACTGAGCCAGAAGTAATTCTTGTTGCCAGTCCAGATCCATCCGAGACACTACAACCTTGGCAGTTCATCCATCTATCTGCTGTTGCAGTGTTCTTCACAAGCCTGACTCTTGGGTGCATGTGCATCTACAGCACACACTTTTACAGCAACTCCTCTACCCAGGCAGAGATGTCTTGCCACAGTTCAGAAGTCCAGATGTGTTTCCCTCTGTGCTGCCAATTGTCTTTTTTCCATCACTACAGCCACCCCTGCAGAGCATTTGCCACCATCCACAAGTCAGTACAGAGGTAGAGCACAGGCCATTTCTCTCATTCAGCGATATCCAAACCCAGCTGGATGGCTTTAAGCTCTGCAACCTGAGTTGATCCATCAAGCTTCACAACTTGCCATATAGGTCTCCATACAACAGCTTCTCATTTTTGATATATCCCTAAGATATGGCACAAACTGTCAGTAAAGAGAGAATTTAGCTTCTCATTTTCAGGTAGCTGATTATATGGTAAGGTCTTCTCAGCACGTGTCACCCCTACCTTCTCCACCTCTTCTGATGATAATCTGAAATTCTTCCTTTTGTACCAGTCCATGATGACTTCTGGTGGTTTGGATTTCCTATTTGAACTTGCTGTGTGATCAAGCGCAACCCACTTACACCATGTAGCATCAGTGGCATGAAGTGTGGAAGGGACTTTTGCTTTGAATATCCAGCCCAGCACTGGGCAGCCAGGGTGCCAGGAGGAGCTATACTTTGGTGCCAATCACTTCTGAAGCAGACTGATCCCCTTCATAAGCTTCCAGATATGCTTCTTCAGCCAGGGTGTAGGATGCCTTGGATCCTTTGTATTGCTGACTTCAGAATCCCAGGTGTTGTCCTTAAGTCTCTCCAGGTATTTGTGAGGGACTCCAGGAAGGTCCATTCTCCCTGACTGTGGTGTAGAGCACACTTTTTACTTCCTGTCCCATCCCGACTGGTCCAAGGGCTATTGCATGAACAATCTACTGCTTAATTTGTCCAAAAGCTTGTTGTTGTTCAGGATCCCACTTGAAATCATTCTTCCGTGTCACCTGATAGAGAGAGAGGGCTTACAATCTGACTCTACTCTGGAATATGGATCCTCCAAAAAACCATAATACCTAAGAAAGTCTGTGTTTCCTTCTTGCTGGCTGGTGGTGATATAGCTGAAGATCCCTTGATCTTACTTCACCAAAAACCGGGATGCCACCAAGGCACAAGGACAAGCCAAACTAAAGTTGTTTTGAGGAATATATTTAATGCAGGTATCTGTGTGTGTGCAGGTTGCAAGCTGAGTTATTTGCATTTAGTGTATTCCTTAGTGGAAGTGGTTACGATCTTTACAATTTCCTCCTAATTCTGCCCTTCTCTGTTCCATGGTGTGTTGTATATGCAAACGAGGACAACCCCCTGCACTCTGTTCATACTTAAAAGAGCTGCAAGAAGGTAATAGCTGTGATTCAGTACTGGGCAAAAGAAGCAGAAAAGAAATAAAAGAGGAGATTTCCAGACAGATGGTGCAGCCCATTGTTGTACACTTGCCCTAAAGTTCTTCTGAACAACAGGGAGCAATTTTTTTCCATTTAATGAGACTCCCTACTATCTCCCCATCAAATTTCTGATGTCTCAGCAAAGAGACTACCGTTTCTCTTACCTCAGCAAATGTACTAACAGTTTGGAAGCTAGCACAAAATTAACGGTCCCAGTCAAACTTTGCTGATATGGTGTGTTTGAATACACATATTTCACAGAGCAAATTCTGCTAGTTGGTACCAGTCTGGCTCTGTTACCTGACACTCATATCCAGAAAGCAGGATAAAGAGTGTCATCACAGCCACTATCTATTACCATGGCATTAAGTACTGAAATGAATCTAGTATATGGCATTGATTAAACATGTTCAATAGTGGTGACTGCAACTAATCAGTGCACCTTTAGAACAACTACTGTCTTAGGTTACAATGTAAGATGCAACCAAAGGTATGTATTCTATCTAGTATGCATTTATTTTTATAAGCTGTTAAAACCAGGTGGAGCAGCATTCTTTATCTCTTCCATGACACATCCCTGATGACTCCCTCCAAGGGATATCTTCTGTTAATGGGCCATCAAGGTCTCACTGCATGACTCATAAAATTACATCATCCCATTGTGAGATGCCCTGCCCAGGGGGAGAAACCAAGCATTCCCACCTGGATATAATATGAGGTTTGGAACACAAGAGCATCTACCACTGGATTTCCCAGATGAAAAGAGCTCGACAATCACCACTGCAAAAGGACCAGACTTTTTTACAGCATCACCACTTGAACAGAACCACATCTACCATTTAATTGGATTGCTATCACCACCCTGACCAACAGGATGTCAGGTTGTATTCTGACTGACAGTTTAAGCCAGTGTTTTCTGCCTTTATTTCAATTTTCCTATTAAATTGTAGTTCTGACTTGGAATCTCTCAGCGGTTCGCTATCAAACTGGTACAACTACCAATAAAATGCACAAGTTACAACTGTTCTTACAGCACATGCAACACCTCCATAGTCCCAGTGAAGACCAGCTCTACAAATATGTGCACCTCCAAAGTCTTCCTTCTGTTTCTAAACACTAGCCAGACTGCTTGAAAAAATTACAGAGCTATAGCTTCTTACCCATTTGGAAGCTCTTCATAAGAATTAATAAATTCACTGTGAAAATGGATTTGTGAAGTATTACTGAGGGGTCGTGGAAGTCTGGAAGGGGAATGCCAAAAACAAGGGACAAGCTCACCATGTTTCCTGTGCTGGCTGCACCGTCAACCTCCCTGGAAACAGTCCCTGCCAGTAAAGCCAGACATTTTTTTGAGTCTAACTTCACTGTCTAGAAAAATAGAATGGACTTTGCTAACATATGAAAAGGTTCAGACACAACAATAGGAAATCTCTACCTTGCAAATACTGAAATAAAAACAAAACAAAATCAAAGCCCAGAGTAAAACATACCTGACTCTGCCCTTTCCCAGTATCGAGTGACAAAAGTTACAAAACAAACAGAAGTTACAACCAGGCCTAAGAAATTGTCCAGATTTTTAAGTTTAAGAATAAAGATCAAAGACAGACTGAAGGTACAACAAAACTTATTTGTTCACTTCTGCAGAAGAAACTGAGATCCTCACAGGAACCAAGGTGAATTTTTCATGCTGCTGTTGGACTAGCATGCTATATAGGAGCAAAAGCTCTTAGATATGCACCAAAGACAGGCAATAACTATACAGAATAAAATATGCTTATATAAATAATACCTCATACCCAAAACACAGCACATATGTTTATCCAAACCACAACTGGAAATCAGTTTATATCTAAGAACACTTTTCCTCAAATCCCTGTCCCTGCGGAGGAATCCCCTATGGACCTAGTAATTTCTTTGCAGTTGTCAATACTTAATTCACTTTGACGTTAAATGCCAATTCCTTGCAGATATTGTTTAAGAGATCAGAATTTTCTTTTACAGTCTGAGAATATTAATCCAACAGCATCAATTTCTATCCAGATCACTTCTGCTCACTGAACTCCTGCTGTTGATAAAGCATTGCTCTGTTTGAGCACAAACATATCCAGAGCAATTATTAAAAAGGATCATTTTCCAACCTGACACAATAAATGAACAACACAGAAACTGGCTAAACAAAACATCATTAAAGCTTAAGAGGGAGGGGAAGAGGAGGGAAGGAGACCGGCAACAAGACGAACAGAATGTTTTAAATGTTTCACTGTCATCAAAAAATGACATCAATAATAAATAAACTGGAAACTACAATGGATAGTTGAGTCAGTTGGCCCAAACCCCAGAACTGGTTGGTACTAAACCTTCTCTCATGACCTCACTCTTTGGCTTTATGTAGCAGAACAAAATTTTGTAGCAGATCGGCAGAAGCACTACCAGAGCTGCATCCACAGGATGTCCTGTACAATGGGGATGGATCACAGGAGGGCTGTCAGTGAGGACAGCTGAGACAGCCACCTGCCTAAGCACTGAGAAAGAGCAGCAGAACAGCCTCCAGCAAGTGACATCACTACCCACCATTTGATCTCCAGCAGGCAGGCTGCCTGACCCATCTCAAAATCTCAGGGGACACCAGGGTAAAATGGCATGGACAGCTCAGCAGATCAGATCACAAAAATGGCAGTGTCCTCTCCAGGTCATTGGAGACCACCCTCCTTTAAGCTCATGCACATAATCTGTTTTCTGACTTCTCAGGGTTTGGTTTTTGTGGTTTTGTTTTGTTTCGTTTTTGGTTTTTGTTTAGTTTTTTTTCTGTGTGTGGGGAGTTTTTGTTTTGTTTTTGTGTGTGTGTGTTTTTGTAGGATTTTTTTCTTTGTTTTCAGCAATCTGAGCTCTCAGGATTTTGACAATGAGAAAAACAGGACAAAAACACCCTCCCAATTACAGATCAAAGCCAACCACTGAACATGTCAAAACAGGTAATGCCTACACCACTGCTGTCCCTTCGGAATGACAGTGCCCTAAACAATTGTCTTGGAAGTGATTCAGTGTTACAAAGATACAACAAAGGTTCAGGGATTTTATTACTGCTATGGTTCAATGTCAGTAAAACATCTACTTTTGTGTTGGTATGATGCCTGCTTGGATTGCAATTTGTCAGTCAAAGCATACATTCAGCTTAATATTAAGCGCAACCACCTCTTTAGCCATGAAAAGCATTAAAAACAGGACAGCAGCATGTTTAGCTGTGTATCAGCTTGAAGATTGCTTTAATTAAACAGCATCAGCTGGCCAGAGCACTCAGCTTTTATTTCAGCAAATCAAAGCAAAATAACAGACACCGCCTTGGAAAATTTAACTTCAAGGCACTCAGGTACCTGAAAAACCGAACAAAAAACCCCAAACCAAAACAAACAACAAACACGAGAGCTCACTTAAAGATCAAACTAAAATGCAGAACTCCCAAAGTGTATTACTAACCAGAAGAAAAAAAAAAAAGAAAAGAAACTCATGTTTCCTATCTTCCCTTCTACCTTCCACCAAATCACACCTGTACACCTCAAAGACTTTTAGACTTTTTAAAAGCTGCTGCAGGGGAAGTTTGCAACTTCCTGGAGCTAAAAGAGACTTCCAGTTTCCATTACCTCAGTCTTTACTTTCAAAATACAGCTGTTAGCCTTTCTTAGGTAAGGAAAAAAGATGAAGATTTCAGTAGTGATTTGAAGCTAGAAATTTATTTCTATACAGACTTTAAAAACTGCCCTTGGATTCAGTAGGACTCTTCCACAACACAAGGTTCCACAGAGCATCTCAAACCTAAGTCATCTGCATTCACAGTGCAGTCTGTTCTTCAAGAAAAAAAAAAAAAAAGGTCAAACTTTTTTTGAATAGAAGCTCTGTAGCTAATCTGGGGAAGATCATTGTTCTGGCCTCAATAATACAAGTACTACAAGATTGCTGCTAAGGCTTCCCATAACAGAATACAGCCTGCAAGTTCAGCAAAGATGCCCTGGGTGGAGCCTCCTTAACCAAGCTAAACAGTTTCATGAACTCTGCAGAGGGAGTGTTGTCCGAAACTGTCCTCTTTCCCCACTGTATGATTAAGGAGATGATCTGTCACCTTAATAATTTATCAGGCACTGAATTAATTTACAATAAAATAGCATCATCATGCAATTGTACTCCCTCAGAGACATCATCTGCTGTCACAAAAGAACACGGTTCAGCAAAGACACCTTCACAGTGATCCCACCAGAGCAAGGTGAGAGACCCTGCCCAAACCCCCAAATAGAAGTGGAAGAGCACTCTGAATGTACAAAAGGACAAAAACCTCTCTTCATAGATTTTCAATGAAAGCAACCAAACAAACCAGTAGATAGTATATTATCCTCAAGCCTTTATTTTGCAGGGAAATCTTTTCCATATGCCATTCTAATTTGCCTCATAACATTTCTGAGAATGACAAAAGCAGACTGACCACAGTCATGTACTGGGTCCCACCAAAGGGCAGACAGTTCAAGAGTCTGCAATTCAACTACACATGTCTACCTTTCTCCTTTACCTGCTCTGAGGTTCAGCCCCAGAAAGGACCTCCAGATGATCTTAAGTGAGTAGATTATTCCTGAAATTACAATCTGTTCATTTTTTCAGGAATTGCTTTTGTCCTGGAATTGTGTATTTTCTTATTTTGAGGTTTTTGGAGGGAGATGAAAATGTCACATTTTATTAAGTGACAGAAAGCATACTATGAAAGGACAAACTCATAGGATTTGGCATTGTAACATGTGAAATCATAACACATTCATCCTAAGTCATGTCAGTTATGATACAAACTGGACTCACATCAGCAGCAGGCTAATCCATGAGGGTTGCAGCAGCACCTCAGGTTTCTCTGCATACTGATGAAAAGAAATTCACCAAAATAAAGGAAAAAAAAGAGACACACTCCTAAATTTCTATTAGCACCTCAACTTTTTTTCCTAGAACTGTCATGACTGTGCTCTCCAAAACTGAATCATAGTCCTTTTCCTTGCTAAACACTTTTTCTCTGCTACAGATTGAGGCACTTAACCTCATTTGCAGTCAGACAAAACTTCCACTTATTTTATGTAGTTATCCTTTTCCAGAATCCTTTCCATACTTCCCTGACCTAGGTCAGTTTGCACCATCCTGTGCAATTCTATCACTTGCTAAACCTCCTTTCCTGATTATTTTCATATTGTATCTATTCCACACCCATCTCTTGGGGAGCATTTTCTTGCTGTTTTTTTAAACTCAGAATGATACCTTATCTTCTCTTGAAGCCTCCTGCTTCTCTGAAAAGCTGAGCTTTGTCTGAAAACTCAAAAAAAAAAAAAATGCTGCATGGCTTCCTCAGTTTCTCATTTTCCTGCAGTTTGCCCTTTAAAGCCAACACATCAATTTTCCCACTACATTTCTCATTTCCCATGCAGCACCTCTAGAATGATTTCAGTCATTATCTAGCTTCCCTAATGACTTCCGTAAGTTCTTGCTTGTTAGGAATTGCTTAGAGATGAACATTCCTTTGACACTCATTAAGGCTGGAGAACCTCTTCCCACTCACTGGGGCAAAAGAGTGAGCATCTGCTTTAAGGCAAGGGATGCTGGCTGATAGATGCACATCCCTTGGAATGTATTAGGAGCTTCTTCAATGAACACAATGACCAGGTCAGTGTAAAATAATCACACCAAACATAGGTAGCGGACACACAAAAATTGCTTTAAAATATCTCTGCTAGCCACAGCACTATCTTCAAGAAACAACTGCAGCAGCAGCTCCACAATGTTTTTTTTAACTGGTTAAGTACTGGAACAGTAAGATATCCCTAAAAGCTAATTTTTAATTTTTGCATTTCAAGTAAAAGCAACATGAACTAGGAAGACTCCAGAATAATAATTCATGCAATCATCTAATTTCAACATTATCTCATTACTTTAAACTTCCAGAATCACAAGAAAATAAAGAGGAAAAATACAGCTAGACATGAACTCCAGGAGAACAATGCCAGTCCGCTCAGGCTTATGTAAACAAGTCACTACAATATGGATGGTCTCTTATAGCACAACCACAATGAAGCTGCTATCATATGACTATTTTCAAAATATACACTTTCATCATACTAACATCTATAGCACCAAATACTTCTAAAAGAAGTAATTTCAAAACAGTTTCTGAAACTCTTTTAAAATTGTTTATTTCCACTGACAGACATGAAATTTGAAGCAGTTAACTAAGAGGCAGAAAAGTTCAAAGTAACCATGGAGAGCTTATAATTTAAGATACATTATTAACTGTTTCCAGCATTGTGTCCACATGTGTGTATAAAAGAAGTAAGTGCGGTGCATGCTTTTGTCCTCTTCTGTTTCTTCTTATAAAAAAATAGGAAAAAGAAAAGAGAGAGAGAGAGAAAAGGAGTTACAGAGCAAGGAGCTGCTCATTAAAATTATTCTGAACACTGGAATTGTAAGGGTAGTGGATAGAATGTAGCTCCAAATACATTCTCTTTACTATTTTGCTTACTAATCAATATCATTAAAGGAGATAACAGTGGGCAAAGACTTTTGTATCAACTTTATTAATGACATAGACACAGGGATAGAGTGCACCCTCAGCAAATTTGCAGATGACACCAAGTTCAGTGCTGCTGTTGATACACCTGAAGGTCAGGATCCAGAGGGACCTGGACAAGTTTGAGAAGTGAGTCCATGGGAATCTCACAAAGTTTAACAAGACCATGTTCAAGGTGCTGCACGTGGGTCAGGACACTCCCAGTATCAAGACAGGCTGGGGGATGAATGGATTGAGAACAGCCCTGTGAGCAGGACTGGGGGTACTGGTGGGTGAGAGGCTGGACATGACCCAGCCATGAGCACTCCCAGCCCAGAAAGCCAAACGTGTCCTGGGCTGCATCCAAAGCAGTGTGGGCAGCAGGGGAGGGAGGGGATTCTGCCCCTCTGCTCTGCTCTGGTGAGACCCCAGCTGGAACCCTGCATCCAGCTCTGGGGTCCCAGTACAGGAAGGACATGGACCTGTTAGACTGAGTCCAGAGGAGGACACCAACATGTTTAGAGGGATGGAGCACCTTTCCTATAGGAAAAGTCTGAGGGAATTGGGCTTGTTCAGCCTGGAAAAGAGGAGGCTACAGGGTGACCTAATTGCAGCCTACCAGCACCTGAAGGGAGCCTTGAAGAAAGGTAGAGAAGGACTTTCTACAAAAGTATGTAGAGACAGGACAAGGGGGAATGGATTCAAACTGAGAGGGAGTACATTTAGATTATATTTTAGGAAGAAATTCTTTACTGTGAGGGTGGTAAGACACTGGCACAGGTTGCCCAAGGTAGTGTGGATGCCCCATCCCTGAAAGTGTTTAAGGTCAGGTTGGATGGGGCTTTGAGCAACCTGATCTAGGCAAAGTGCCCCTGTCCATGGAAGAGGGCCTGGAACTAGATGATATTTAAGGTCCCTTCCAAGCCATATATGATTATGATTCTAATGAGGTATAAATCACTATATCAAATCAGGATGCTTTTCTTCAACTTTTTTTCACTCCTCAGCAGAAAAGGCAACAAGAACTTAATCTTCTCAACAATTTACAAAAAGAATTTTAGTATTTGTTTCCATGAAGAAATAACAAAGTGATACAATTATACACTGCCATGGATCAGCAACACAGACTCCATTTGTACAGTCCACCTTTTATTTTAAACTCAGAAAAGTCCTAAAAGGCTGGCACTCTTCTGAAACAAGCTTGCATTTAAACATTCAGGCAATATCTTTTGTAGATTTAAAAAAAAAAAAATCTGGATGATAACAAAATGTCACAATTCTCTAAGCAGCTTTGAGGGGGGCCAGCCTTAAAACGAATACTTCCTTTTTACCCCACATCCACAAAACAGATGTTCAATCTTCAGGCAGAATAAACTACCACAAAATACAATAATCTGGAAGTGCTGAAGCCAAGGAAGTTCACAATTAAGCATGCCAAACCCCAAATCCAAAATTACGAAAGCACCACCTCAATACAGATCTACATGCACCATGACCAATGATACACAAACAGGAGTTTAATTTAGTTTATCTGAAAAAGAAATTTGCCAACTATTCTCCCCACTCCTGAAAATACATTAAAGACTGTAAGGCAAAAGCTTAACACAGTTCAGGCCACCACCAATGCAGACACAGGAACTATTTATCAACCCCTCAAACCAGAAATAACAGTCATGCCCCTTCAGAAATATTTATGCAACATCTGCATTGATTCAACTGACTGTTCTCCAGACACTTTCTGCAGTGTTGTATTTTGCAAAGTTTACCTGAATGAAGTTTGAAAGAACTCAGAATTAACAATAAGAAGGAATTATCTTAATGACAGGATTTAAATTCCCTATTCTCCTGTCACTGCTCTTTCCCAAGGCCACAAACAAACTTATCTGATGGACAGCAGTGACCCAGAAATAAGATCTTACCTTTGGTCTTGTCAAAATGGAGGAGGAGCAAACCCAGTAGCTGAAGACAACAAAAATCCTGATGTTGACAAATGAAAGGGAATTACTTCTTGTCCATCATGCAAGTATCTGGTGTGCTCAGAACAATACACCCAAAATTTGTGAACTGGGGCTGGTTACTAGTTTCTTGGCAGAGGTCGACAGGTCTTTCTAGTCCCCACAGTCTGCATCATGTTCCCTGCTGTCTACAGTATGCCAATTCGACTGGTTGGACATTTTGTGGAACAGTTTTTATGGATTATCAAGAAGTAACACACTCCCCAAAATAACCTGGCAGCAGCAGCAGCTGTCAGGGATGCTTAGTAGAGAACTGCAGCAGAGTATTGGGTTTTGGCCTTGGGTATCTTAACGCTGATCATTCTATGAATTCAAGATTTATAAATGCAAAGCACTGAAATATACCCTGAAAGGAGAAATATGAAGAAAACACCAAGACTTCATCACCTTTCCCTCTGACTCTTCTCCTTTCAATTATCAAGTGAAGTTTAAAGCAACTTAGGCTGCTGCCTATCTGAACAAGCAGGTAAAGACAGAGGATTAGCTCACAGCTTGACTAATTCACTTTAAGAATTGACTTGGATTAACTCTGAGTTGTGTTTAGCAGACAGTCTCTTAGTGCATACAAGAGGTCACATGAATTAAGTAGACTGTTGTAAATTTGCACCATACTTCAGTGATTATACAACTTCTCTGACTAGGTCCTCAATATATACAATGCCCAACAGAAGCAACAAATATTTCAATCAGTATTTAGGAGATGCCACAAATTCAAGTGAAAATAGGAAGCCAGGACGCAGAATGGAGTTGATGTAAAAACTGAATAAAAGCAAAAAACCCTGTCTTCTAACACATATGATGACAGAAAGGTTAGCGTCCAAGCACTCTCTAGCCTGTCTCACCATTTTTCAGATAAACTCCTTTTGCACCTCTTATGAAGAGTAAGATAGGCAAAAAAACAATCCTATTGGACAAAAGTACAACTGAATATCAATGGATTATTCTTAAAGAAAAAAGAAAATAAAAACTAACTAGTAGTTTGCCTCCAGTTTTTCCATTGGGACTTGGTGCACATTAGCATGGGCACAAACTTTAAACACAGACACACTTCAAAGCCTCCTTCAGATAGTTTTGTAAAAAAAGCATAAACCATAAAGCTTTACTTGGGAACCACTAAGACTTTTTTTGTGACCACACAAATAAACTAAGAAGTTCAAGGGATCCAGGCCACAAAAGGAGAATGTACCGAAATCCACCCACAAACCAGATTTTTTAGGCACTCCACAATTGCACACACCAGCTGTGTCCATGGCACCAAAGCTTGATGCACAGCTACTCTCATCCCTGGCACAGCCCACATAGGCATGCTGGTCTGATTTTCAGCCTCCTGCTACTGAGCAGCCTCTCTTAGGTCAGCCAACCTTTTACTCCCCTCTATTCCTCTCTCAGGAGATCCCACCTGGAGTACTGCATGCAGCTCTGGATCTCTGAACAGAAGAAAGAATGAGTGCAGAGAGGGCCATAGAAATGACCAGAGGGCTGAAGCACCTCTGTTATAAAGACAGGATGAGAGAGTAGGGGTGTTCAGCTTGGAAAAGTCAAGGTTCTGGGAAGGCCTTACAGCACCTTCCAGTACCTAAAGAGAGCTTACAAAAAAAGCTGGAAAGGGACAAGGGTATGTAGTGATAGGCTGGGGTGAAATTGACCCAGAAAGAGGGTATATATCAATTAATATTAGGAATACATTATTTACTGTGAGAATAATGAGACACTGGAATAAGTTGCCTAGAGAAGCTGTGGATACCTCAATCCCTGGAACTGTTTGTCCAGCACTTTGAGCAGTCTGGACTAGTGGAAAGTGTTCCTGTCAGTGGCAGGGGCTTGGGACCCAGATGATCCTTAAGGTCCCTTCCAACCCAAATCATTCTGTGATTCTATACAAAAATGCCCTATGGCATTCTGGCAGAACTGACAAGTGTTTTGGAGAAACCAAATGCCTACTACTTAGACAGCTTCTGCCTTCAGTCTTGCAGCAGTCTTCTTCCAAGAATACTCCACTTAACCCAATGGGCAACACTGCTGAAGAAGGAAGAGTAAAGCACCATAACTTACTAAATCCTCAAAAGTTTCCCACTACAGCAATACTGGCACCTCCCTCTAGTGGAGACACAACTCATACAAGCAGGAGATGACACTTGCAGGGTCTTGGGAGGAAAGTTAATCAAACCACAAGAGGAAGAGTCAGGGGGATATAGAGAATGACTTCTGGCACAATTGCAGGAGGCAGATGCATGGCAAGTGCACATTCGGGTTTCCTACCAACCAAGAAAGGTCACCTCATCTTGGGAGCTCCAAGAAAAGTCAGTATTTCTTTTCCCTCCCCACCCCCCCTTCTCACATGAAACACAAAGGAGCTGGGTGTGGCTCCTTTGCCAAAGCTGTTCCTGCACTTTTGTGTCACACTTCTGAGGGAAAAAGTAACTGTTTTCACACAAAAATTATACCAAAGATCCTATTACAGAGTATTCATAGCATATTAGGAACAATTTAGAAAGAAGAACTGAAAAAGCTGTAAACAAGTCTCTCAAACAGAACTTTGTCATAAAAATTTGGGCAACTGATTGCAAGAAACTTTGTGGAAGAGATGTTGGGGATGGAAATATGCAGGATCATGGCATAAGCATTTGCTCAGGCATATTATCTTTAAGGCTTTTATGTTTTCTACAATCACGTAATTCCCTCCTGTCATCAGATTGTCATCAGTTTGCACATCTCCCCCTGCATTTTTTCCTCTAGGCTGAACCTCCTAGGATGCTTTTGCATGTGAAACTTAAGCAATCCAAGGCAGGAAACAGAAACACACTGCACTTCTTGGAGAAGTAGGCACTAACCTACGCTATTCCTATCAACTGTGTGCAAAATCCAATAGTTCTAGAGAGCTATTTTTAGTCTATTCACTAAATACCAGGATTATTCTGATTATTGTAATACCCTGAAGTCTCACTCAGTTTCCAGTCCCACTAGCATGGGCTTTTGAAATAGGACACTGTAACTACTGTAAACAAGAAGCTAAAAGACTAGGGGGGCAAACACTAATTCAGAAAAGTCTTCTTTCATTTGTAAGGCTTCTGTATAGGGAAATATACTGCACTGAGGTAAAGTTTTTAGTAGTTCCATCAAAAGGAGCAAAACAATCCTGATTATGTTGCTAGCTACATTGGGACAGCTCTCAAGGCTCTGTGCAGAAACCATGCCCCGGGCAGCTCAAAGATACCTGGCTCATTTCCACAGAATTGCTCTCCATGTATGACACATTTTGGGAGGGACAGCAAGGAAAAGGAGACAGAAAGACCAATAAGTGGTAGACACTTACGATGATATCTTTCAAGTACAAGTCACATCCAGCATGATACTCCTCGAATGCTGGGTAGCTATCCACACATCCATTTCCCTGAAGTTGTTTGTCCCACTGCCATATCACAGGGAAAAAAAATGGTGAATTCTATTTCCTTAACAAGAGGAATAAAGTGGCAATGACCTATTGGTGCGCTGGACTTGTGTCTGTGGGAATGTAGCAACAAACAGGGAGACAAGTGGATAGAAATGGCTGAAAATCCCAATGAATTCTTCACTGAAAGCCTAGGCTTTGCTCCTCAACCCAATCTAATGCTTATGTGGATGGTTAACATACGCTCAAACACCAATCCTAGTACATCCCAGTGTTACTGTGGCATATAGGACAACACGCTCTTACTAGTTGGCTGGTTCATCCTGACTAGACAGAAATGTCTGGAGATATTCTCGGATGGATGCAGGGAATGTTCAAGTTATTCTCCTGTATTGATAATCTGCCTATACAGCATACAACACTTTAGCAGGGCTGTGCACACATTTGCAAAGACACCTTCCAAATGCAATAGTCAGTGACATGCAACACAGTATTAATACAGTGCTTTACTCTCCTTTGGGATTGACAAGCTTATCATCACCAGTCTGAATGTATGCTTCTCTATGTAATATTCCCCTACCAATTTCCCAAATGCTTTTTTACTTCAATAATTAGTTTTATATATTCAAAGTTAGCAGGCAACTACAGAAATGTGATACAAAGTTTACTCCTATAAGCACAACCTTAGGCAAGGTAGCCAAATTTCCCCTTTACATCCTACATTACAGCTTTACTACCACATGAAACCCTTTCCACTGCAACTCATAAGAGGACTGTACATACCATGTAAAACTACTGATGCAGTTTCTACAGACAATCACTGAAAACACACCGGTCACAATAGGCATTGAAACAACAACTCAATTATGCACAAAAGTGCATGATTTACTTCTATTAGCTGGAGTATCAATGAAAAATCTCAGAAGTGTCCAGATGGAACACCAAGTACACATACACGCTGCCACCTTTTGCTACTTCATATTTAGTTACATGTTACTGTGAAAATGGTTAGTAACACAACCATGAAACCTTGAAAGCTCTAAGACCCAAGAAGTGACACCACTGTTGCAGTAACAGATTGTAAAAACACACTAACCACAGGAAAAACAAATCCCACCAAGAGAGTCTGTGAGCACCTAATGCAGGCATACAAACCAAACAAATATGACTACAATAATGACAACCACAGTCCCTCCCAGTGCAGGGCAATGCCTAGGGGCAAGGTGACCTTCTCCTGACACTGCCATTGGCTTGAGGTACCTGCCTGCAGTCCCCCACCGAGGTCTCCTGCCACCAGCCATCCAGCTGGCAGCAGCTTCAGCTGGTGCCACTCTCACAATTTGCTTCTCCTTGATCCAAAGCAGCAGGAGGTTAGGGGTGCTCACCATCCACTGGGCTTCTGTGCTGTGAGCTGAAGGGAGGGTGACTGGCGCACTGGTGGGATCCCCAGAGCCCTCCACTCCTCCTTCAGCCCTTCCACCTCACTTGACGCCAGCAAAGCTGATTCAGAATTGAGCAGCAAACAAACTTGAGCTTTCTTCTGCACAAACAGCCTGGCTGTGGCACATCCTGGCTCGGGGAGGCATGCTGCCCATCACACATTGCAGCTATGCACTGCCATCCCAGTTCCCTTGCTCTGTCACCAGCGGCAGCTCAAGGCTTCAGGACATTGTCCAGCAGATCTGACAACAACAGGTCAAAAACAGACTGCACTATCAAAGACTAAACATTTAGTGAAATCCAGCAGCTACAGACCCTTTATCAAAACCCCTTTGGAGCAGACAAAACAACACTTGTTACAACTTGAAAGCTGTGTTGCTATGAAAGCTGGAGAGTTTATCAGTCTTTCTCCTTTCCTACAAACACCAACCTGAAGTATAACCACCTTAAAAACAGGTGTGACCTGTACAACATCTCTCTTGACTGCTTGGATTCCAGTAAGTCTTTGCTAGAGTTCACATTCAGCTTACTGCTATTAAATAATCACCCACTTACTCAAAGAAGATACAAGTTTCCTGATGCTGTAAACATTCAATACTCATCCAATATTTATAGCTCTAGCTAACTTCTTCTTAACAAAAATATGGATAACTATATTTTTCCACCCAGGGTGAAAGCAATCATCCTCAACTGGCAAAAGAACTTCTAAGAAAAACTACTCCAATAAATAATGTACTAGCACCATTTCATATCTGCCACACACACCCTAAAAAGATGGGGAGAAGGGAGGGAAAGGGGCTTGCAATGAAAAACAGCATGCATTTCCTTTGCCAGATTTTTACCACTCTTACAATCTCCAGCATTCTGTACAGAAAGATCTTGCCTTTGATGTCAATCCAATGCTTTCAGGCTTGCTCCTGCAAGCACTGCAACATGCAATACATTTTCTAGCAGGCAAAGAAATGGATGTACTGCAGAAAGTGCCTGTGAAATCCATCCCACTCCGAAGGTCACTGTGGCATGTAAATTCCTACAGAAAAGCCAGACTTGTCTGAAATATGGCAACACAAGGCCTACACCAAACTGAGGATTATCATATATGACTATCAAACTCACAGACATTTTTTCAGCAGTTTCAAAAATCCACTTCAAGAGGTATTTGCCTCTTAGTCACAATCAGAAGCAAAACCAAAAAGATAGTATCGAGCTCTTATATTTATCACTTCTGTATTTTTTAAAAGAAGATGAGAGGACCTCCAAATTTTCTTTTGAGTATATCACGTGGAAGACAAAAGAAAAAAAAAAAAAACAGCGTCAATGCCTCTCAAGTTAAAGAAATCTAAAGTAAAGATAATTCATTTGGCACAAAAGTCCACATATGGTTCTCAGCAATACAGTATCTGTACTCACAAAATATGTTTCCTTTTAAAAGAGATCCAGACTCCTCATTTTTGCAACTGAAGGCATTTCTTGTGCCACTGATCCACACTGTCTACCATCATTTCAGCAGCACACCACATTGCAATGTAGGAGTGGGGAACAGCAAGGCACAACACTTTGCTCCTCTCTCCCCAGCAGGACCAGCAGCCAGGCTATTATCCATTACAAAGTCCACCATCACAAATCTTCAAGGCACTTGGAGAGCAAAGCACTCTGCACACACCCCAGGCCAGAGCCCTGTCCAGGCTATTTATCCTGGGAGTGGCTTTGAGGAGGAGGGATGTACTTCCCCCTCTCCAGCTGTGCTGCTGGCAGGGGCAGGCATGCCTTACCCAGACTCCTTGAACCACAGCAGCCCCTCAAGTCTGTGTCTGTTTTTGCCTGCCAGAACCAAAGGGAGCAGATTCACTTTCTTTTTAAGAAGAAGTACTTCTTTACTTCTGGGGTAAATGCACCAGTGCTCTCCTCTTTACATGCACTAAACTAACTGCCTGCAGTACCTGGGTGAAGGAGGAGCCAGATCCAGTAGGAAATAGGTAAAGGACTGAAAAAAACATGGTCTACAAGCTATTCCAGGCTGTGCCTATCAGGAAGTTCTGGACACTTTGCACTAATCCAAGCAAGGCTATTGTTCCTCTGTAGAGAAATACAGAATGACTTCTTTGTCAAGACCCTGTAAGAGAAATGCCATGGTCATGGAGCTGCCATGTGAGATGGGGACACATGTATACTATCTAAACCAGCACCAGCACATAGGCTCTTTTCTTTTCTGGTGCTCAATGTTGCACAAATAGAAACAATATTTTCAACAATTAGAGACACCAGTCATTAAAAAACGAAGATTTATCCTAGAGTGCAACCTTCAGCCAAACAATTACCAAGATTTTGCAAGCCAAGTGTGCTGTTATGGGAGTATGGAAAGAGTGTCAGGCAGTCAAGAAACACCAATGGAGGAGAGAAGGAGAGGTCTGAGTACACAAAGACAGGAACTTCTCAGAATTCTCCTCTACTTTCAACAAAAGCCAAACCAAGGCACCAGACATTCAGATGTTCACTGCCATATGTACATCAGTAAAAGTGCATGAATGCACGGGCAATGCTTCTACATATTTTAAAGAAACTAAGCTTGAAATATAAATGAAGAAAACCAAAATTCAAGTTCCCTGACATGTAAGTAGATCAGCAGCTCTCATTTCCTTGACAGAACTTTCTTCTGCCCTGGGAATAATTTTATATTTCTGTCAAAGCAACACATCAGCCTTGCACCTGATCCAAAGTCATTCAGTGCCAATACAGAATTTGCCATTGATGTCTATGGGCCATGGATGAAGCCTTAAGCTTCTGCTTTAGCTATGAAGAAAAACACATGGGGGAAAACATGAAGTTCAGCCCTAATGCAGCACTGCTGAGGAGCACCACATCTCTACAGTATCACCTTGAGACACCTGGAAGAGAAAAGTCAAAAACACATCAGATACTTCATAACCACTGCCAGTTGAAGCCATTACTGCCTCAAGTCCCTCACGATCAAGCACTTCTGGAGAGCAGCATTCTCCCTCCAAATTATCAAAACTTCTAAGGCAAAAAATGAGGACCATACTAAAATTGAAAGCAGTCTTAAAGAAAAGATGGGAAGGTGGAAAAAGAAAAGACGTACTTTATTTTACCAAAAGTTGGTTTTCTTTTAACCTGACTAAACTGACAGAAAAAATAATACAGCCCATTGTGAAAGATGAAGCAGTGAAATGCACAACATATAAAAAAACTAATCCACTAACTAAAGATGCTGGAGGGATCAAATATTGATTGCTCTATCCCTCTTTCAGTAAAACAGTTGTATGCATCTTTTCCCTGGCATTACATGTAGCAGCCACTCTTCAAATATTCCATTTAGATGTATTTAAGCTGATTTTAAGTGTCCCTTAAATTACATGTACTTTTCTTTCTGAAAGGGAGGAAATTGCACTTATGTAGCAAATTCTAATTTTGTGAGGGAAACAATAGTGAAAAGGACAACTGCCACACAGTACCTCTTCCCACTCTCAAATTCTTCCATATATCCTTGAGCATCACCAAGATCAAAAGTAACGGCGGCCTGTGAAGAGGTCCCCACTCAGCCCTGATGGCAAAAGAGCTGCACTCAATTTTCCTCTACATCCATAAGAAAAAAAAAAATCCAGATACACAGCAACAGTGCTCAGTAAGTGCTGGCAGGTCACCACCTAGAGGTGCTCAAAGCCAGCTCTTCTGACATCTGGAGAAGGCAGCTAACCTCTGAGAGTGCTCAAACTGCTGGGTACTCAAAGGGAAGATGGTGGTAGTCTCCTAGATAAACTGGTCAGAAGAACTACTTGCCTTTTGATTTAATCCTCTGAATATGAGAAAAAGCAAGATCAGTATGGAGAGGCCACTAAGAAACAGCTAACTATCCATTAAAGTGCTACTAAAAGCTCATCATAGTGATATCAAAGTGAATCCCATGTAAGTACAAAGCAGAGCAAAACACTTTCTTCAACAACCTCTCCTGGATTCCCCAAATAGTTAAACTGTATGACACTATAAGACCAAGTTAAAGACAGATTTTTATTTTTCCCCATTTTTAAGCAGAGAATGAATTATATTTTAGTTACAATCTTCCAGAGCTGCTGATGAAAACCACATGACCATAAAGGACTTTTGCTCACAGTGATAAAATTGTCTGTTACTCACACGTGGAGTTCACATATTAAGGCTGTAGCACTACTTTAATTTTGCATTTTCCATGTGTTTTGTCTCAAAAGCTGTTTAACCTTTCGACCCTCAATATTTGTTTTTAAGAGCGGAGGAAGAGAAAGCAGACACCAGCCAATGTTTTCCTCTCTTCAACCAGGACTGCAACTGCTAAGTTCTCAGAACAAGGTTTATAGCAGCCAAGTCTAACTACTGCAATCTGTAACAGGGAGTGATAAAGACAATACCATACTGATCACGCAGCAGTGCTTCTCAGTATTCCTAAATAATATTTCCTTGGTTATTTGCCCTATAAGAAGGAAAACAACCACTGTTCATGTACAACTGCACAGGAAGAGACCGTGTCAATCTATTCTGGAGCAAAACAGCATTTAATTTTGTGTGGTTAATATTTAATAAAAACAGCAGTAAAACACAGGCCTAGCCTATCAAGTTGCTTTGTAAATCTGAGCACATATCAGTTAAGGAAAGACATGCGGCACGCCTATAGCCAGTAATAGCAAGCTGCAGGGCAGAGCTTCACTTACGCCTGTGCACACAGCCTATTGCTTCAGTCCACTGCTGAAATTGCCAGAAATATTATTTTAGTACTCCAGTATAGCCCATCCTCGCACAAGAGTAACGAGCTGCATGGCACACAGCCCTGGCCGCCAAATTGAAACATGACTCCCAGACCTGAGAGTGATTCATTTTAGACCAAATGGTACAACACACCAAACCTGACCTAGCATGCAAAAACTTTCTTTGAGAAGATAAGAGTTGCAGCAGTTCTTAGCAGTAAAAAGATTGCAGCTGCCCCAATTCCCCCACACTTTGAGAACACAAGTTGCCTAACAGGGTCTCCCCCAAGTTATTTTGCCTTGAAACTTCAAAAAAACCTCCAACCAAACAAAAAATTCAACCAACCAACAAAAATAAAATACAAAAAAAACACACAGAAAACCAACCCAAATCTGGAGCAAATAAGGATAGAAAAAGAAAAAAAGAAAGGGGGGATTTAGGCAGCTTCTAACATTCACAGACAACTGAAATCATGAAGGTGTGAGCTTGTTGCACAGAGATATCCCCAAGAAATTAAATTTAGACATTCCAACATTTTTGTGATCATGAAAACTTTTCACATATTTCCATAGGAAGCAGTTTTTGGGATGGTTCCCACTCTGGAGCTATTTAAAAAGAATATAGAAAAAGAAGTGAGAGGGAGAAACTTGGTCCCTCTGGTTCCACCTCTCTCTTCTCACTTCAGTTTGCTAACGGCTTTTGTCCTCTAGCTTCCCTCCTCTTCCCCCCGCTCCCGGTCTTTCTCTAATAAATCACACCCTTATGCTTGTCATTCATCTTCTCCCTGTCCTTTACCTTTGTAAACACCATGGATACACCGACACTGCTCGCATCGGACTTGAGCAGGCTCTTCGTCTGAAGGACTGAGGAGGTCAGGAGAGAAAGGTGGCAGCTATTTTTTTTATCTAGGACTTTTCCCACTGCCTTAATTTGCTATAAATATATCCAAAGAGATTTCTTGGGGGGGGG
>VZTT01076588.1:175718-194454 GCA_013400855.1 Buphagus erythrorhynchus
TAATTCTTCAATATTATCCCGTGGGTTTCATTGTTTCCTTTTGTAAACATTATCTGGAGAACAGACAAAATTTCAATTTAGTCCAGGAATTGTGGCTCTCCCTGGTCATCTATGGGCTACAGGAATGTGGGGGCAGAACAAATGACCTGTGCTTTTTTTTAAAAGGAAGGTTTTGACCATACCTGGAGACCTCACCTAAGATGAATGTTTTAAAAGCAAGCATATTTCTCTTTCATTTTTCTTAAATCTGGAGTCATCAGTGATGCCATAAATCTCTCCTGCCAGCAGTAAAAGACTTGTTTTGCCCTATAGGCATGACTGATTTTAGATTTCATGTTAAGATTTGATCAATACATGGTTTGTGTATCTGAACATTTCAGTGAAAAAAGGTAGGTTGCCTTTCAAAGGCTGAGGTAACAGCTTGAAGCAGAAATGTACATGCCAAAGGACACACATTCCTCCTTCTCATTTGGGTCTCTTCCTTTCAAAGTACACTGACCTCCTTTATCTGTCTACTTCAAAATGCCAGTCAGTTTAGTCTATGAAAGGGACTTCTAAGCTAGGTCTAGTAAACACCTCTGTCATACTGAATGTCTCTTTTAATAGAAGTCCTCCAGTGTTTACAGACAATACTACCTTCTTGTGTCTTTGAGAGGTGTGCTCTGGCAGAAACAGCTAGTACTGACCTTGGTAGAAGGGATCACTTATCAGTAGGAGTGGGAAAGCCACAGCTATAAACATGCAAACAAGACCAAACCATGGCAGTGTTAAAAGGCTTGTGTCTATGTTGAAAAAAAACCAAAAACCCAAACCCAAACCCACCAAGAATTACATATCTATGCTCTTTTGTTTAATTTTAAACTGTGTAAGCCTTGCGTTGTGCTGTTAGTGAGCAGTAGGCTGCATGAAAGCTCTTGTGAGTCATGGCTGCTAAAGAGCTTGTTTCTTGCTCACCTGCTTGCTTACCCTTCACTGCATTTCTCTCCTTTGCTGGTGGATTTGGAAACTCTTTCTATGGCAGCAGCGAGCGTCTCTCCCAGAGGCCCCACCCAAGGGGATCAGGACTATATTGTGTCAGTTATTAATAAATATTCATACTTTCTAAAGCTTTCACTCTAAATGAGCAAAGAGCACGAGACAGTGAAGAGGTATATTGCCCATTAAGGAATGAGGGATTTAGTGATTTGCTCAAAGATGTCCATGTAATTGCTGCCAGAGCAATTGAAAACAGGATCCTGGAGCTCCCAAGTGCCAGAGTTAAAAAACTAGACTTGTCCAAAATTTGCCCATCTCTGATTACAGAAAATTAAAATATACTTTAAAAATAAACTCAATGATTTTTATGATTGATATGTATCAAAACATGCATCAATGAAATCCCTCCTTTCTCAAATGCAGATTCTGTGTACAGACACACATGATGAGAAGTCAGAGCTTAAGTAGGTGAAGTTTGTTTACTCATCTGAAACTGTCTGTTTACATATGGCTGAATTAGAGATCGTATGTCCTTGACAACATACTTCATTAATATTTTTGTACAAATGCATCTACACCACAATCTCCAATGCCTGTCTATTACTCTGTTTTTCACTTGTTTAAACTTTTCACCTTCCTGCTGAGCTCCTAATGCAACAGTTTCCTAATGCTCTGGTTCTGGGTTTTTGGTGGNTTTTGTTTTTTTGTTTTTTTTTTTTAAGTTTTGTGAAGATTGTCCAGCACTTCAAGCAAAAGCTTTAGTAATAAATATATAATAGTAGGACTGATCTCTTTGCTCTTCCTCATTCTGAGGTTCCTATTTTGATTTCAAGAGCAGAATCAGCTGAGCAAGGCAATACTCAGCACAAATAACATTGGCAGGAGGACCCTCAAAGCAGAAACAGAACTCCTGTCCTTCAGCCAGAAGGCATTATGATTTCTGTGACGAAGAAGATCATGTTGCACTTTTTTTCCTACAGTCACAGTAAGAGGAACAGTCAGTTCTCAGAAATATATGATTTTATTTTAAGGAGTGTTGCATGGTAGAGAGAACTGGGCTAACACTGCAGCTGGGCTCCTGCAAAGAAAAATCAGATCATGGAAAATGCAGAGTAGATGCAGTAATATAAGGCAGAATATATAAGGCAGAACACGTACTGGAAAAGAAAGACAGTGCTGCAAGAAACTCCCTCTTACTGAGGCATGAATTGAGAGAAAGGAGAAAAGGTACACTAGAAGAATAAGTGACATTTTCCAGGCACAGCAGAGATCAAGCTGTATGTGAAACCACTGGATATTGATCTAGAGCAAGAACTGGAGAAACAGAGAGATATGGAGAGATATGGAGAACTTCCCAGGAAAGCAAAAAACCACAAGGAAAACTCTTGCAAAGCTCACTGGAAAACTCCAGGTGGGAGAGTGAGGTGCCTGGGGAAGCAGACAGAGCAGGGAAATGCAAAGCAAAAGAAATAAGCGAAGAGCTGATGATTGAAGCAGAAACTACAGTCAAGTGGGTAAATGCAGAACCTTCTCCCAAGTGAAAATCTGCAAAAGAAGAAATGGATGAATTGAACACAAAGGTGCAAAACATCCTCAGATTTGGGTAGAACAACACAGAAAAAAAAAAAGAAAAAAAAAAGACATGGGNAACACAAAGTTGCAAAACATCGTCAGATTTGGGTAGAACAACACAAAAAAAAAAAAAGAAAAAAAAAAAGACATGGGACCTTCAAACAGAGTTAGTTCCACCTTAATACAACATCCAGTGAAATGCAGGAACTTAGCCAAGATATCATTAATATCACTCTAATAGAAATGTCAGCAATACAAGCTGCAGTTGAGAAGATGAAAAAAAACAGAGCAGCAGTCAAAAAAGTTGTAGCACTAATGCTATGTGACATCTTCAACTTAAAAGAAATTATGGCAGACCTCAGCGGTAATGCCTGAGAAAGGAGATCCCTCCAGCATACTGAAAACACAAACTTATTGTCAAAATGCTCCAAAATGGGATTCCAAGAACCATGATGTCTGGAAACAAGTTGTGAACTGTTTCTAACCTGAAAAATTTTCTGCAAGTGCTGCACTCCATGAAGTGAAATGAGCAGTAAAAGGGAAGATTTGTGAACAGTTTGGATATAGGCTTAGCCCTGTACAGACTACATACACCTACTTAGCCCACTGTAGATATATGCAAAACAAATCACTGGCTTTCAAAGTTTCCAAAACAGCTCGAAGCAATCTTTGTTATTGACTCTTTCAGTCCTAGAGAAGTTTGCCTGCTGTTATTCATAACAATAAGGAAAAGTCAAGTGCTGTTGAGAAAGAGTAAACAGTGATTTAGCATAAACACTCCTTAAAAAATGTGGCTGCTTTTCCTTTCCATTGATATCAGGAATTTGTCATGGATGGACTGTGTCAGTGTACACTGACAACAGTAATCCTGTATAAGTGTGGACACTGCCTCCACACTTTTGACAGCACAAATGTCCCCAGGTATAGCTCATTGCCACGTTGTGTCACAGTGCCCAAGTTCTCAGGAGTAGTCATAGAAGAAAGGCTAGATCATAGAGTTGTTAAAGTGGGAAAAGACCTCTAAAATCATCCAGTTGTAAAGGTAGAACAACCATCATGTTCCCCACTAAGCCATATCCTCAAGTGCCATTACCACACATTTTTTAAACATTCCCAGGGATGGTGACTTCACCATTTTCCTGGGCACCCAGCTTTGCAACCCTTTCAGTGAAGAAATTTTTCCTAATATCCATTCCAAACATGGTGTAACTTGAAGCCATTTCCTTGTGCTGTCACTTTCTACCTGGGAGAAAAGACCAGCCCTCATCTGGCTATGCACTCCATTCAGATGGTGGTAGAGGGTGATAAGTTGTCCTCCAAGCATCTTTTTCTCCAAGTTACACAGCCCCAGCTCCCTCAGCCATTTCTCATCAGACCTGTGCTCCAGACCCTTCCACAGCTCCTTTGCCCTTCTCTGAACACACTCCAGCACCTGTGTCTTCCTTTGGGCCCCTTGTAGAGGGGCCCAAAACTGGTGACAGGACTCAAAGTGTGACCTCACCAGTGCCAAGTGCAGAGGGACAGTCACTGCCCTGGTCCTGCTGGCCACACTATTCCTGATACAGGTCAGGATGCCACTGGCCTTCTCCAATTTGAGGTCCATAGTTTTGGGGAAAGGCTATCTCAGCCCTTGTGTTGGTGCTGCTTAACACTGGAGCTTTAAGTCGGTGGCAGGTCAAGATTCTTGCAGAGTTTGCAGGGACTGACTCAAGGAAGTGAGAATTCACTGCCTCCTCCAATATGGATAGGAAACATTTACAGATGCTTCCAGCAGAGTCTTCAAAGGGTGAGGCAGGAAAACATGTGGTGAACATGTGGACTTCTGTGGGAGGTAGTTCTGCTTGATGGATATTTTTCCTCTGTCAGCTTGTGATACAGACAGCAGACCCTGAGGGAATAGTGGGGTCACACCTAGGACTGAAAGCTCTGCTTGTGCTGAAGCAACAGGCAGAACTGCCATTGCAAGCATTTGTATTTCCAACACTTATACACTGACTGGCTTTAGTGGAACAAACATGGTATTGCAATGAAAGGTGAGCACATTCTGTAATAGACATTTCCTCAGCCTTGAGTCTTTTCATTTTGTGGAAACTTGTCAGCAGAGGGGGAAAGAAAGGCAACTGTCCCTGCTTTGCTTCACTGCTTTTTACCAACTAATTATCACTTATACGTTGCACTTGTATAACTGACTATCCCAAAATTAATTAAATCCTTCCAATCCTTAGAACTCCAAACAGCTGGGTTGCTGTATTTAACCATTGTATTTAATCAGTCAGTAGCGGAAGGAAACTCTTGTTTAGAACAGAAAATGGTCTGAATTTTTCAGCCTCTCCTTGTATCTTCCAGAACCCAGATTCTTAAAGGAAAATCTCCTTACAGTTTGCAAACAGAAGTCATATAAAGAAGCCTTCCGCTTGTTCTCCATGCAAATAATACCATAACAGCCCCCAGTTTATCACTCATGACCCTGTACTGAACATAATGTGTACACAGAGTAATTTTAAGTCTCTGGTTCATCCCACGAAGAAACAAGCCATTCCTTCCTTTCCACCTTGATCTTCAGCCCAAAGAGCAAAGCTCTGCCTATTGCATGCATGCAGAACTATTTCTGATGTACTGGCATGACCTCAGCAGTTTCTGCCCAACAGATTTGTAAGCAAACTCTTTCCAAGACACTAGAAAAATGTGAAAACTGCTCATGTGCCTTAGCAATACTTTCTTTAGTTGATCAAAAACTGAGAAGGTTAGGAAGAGGCTGACAGTTGTTAGCACGAAGTTTTTTCACTCAGTGGAGTGCCATGTGTTCTTTATGACATATGTCATTTTCCTCCAGCACAGAAGCCATCATTTTTTCTTCCTTTCATCAGTTAAGATGTATAGTATCTTAAGAGTATGGGCATCAGCCAAAATTTTCTCAGTGTTCTCAGAACCAAGAAGATGAAGACAAGACCAAACATCTTCATGCACAAAGAAGTTAGAAGTCTGTTTCTCTGGATATTATTTGTTTCAATGATACAGCCACTTTATTATTAATTTCATCGATTTAATGAAAAAAGTAACAAAATCACAACATCACAGTATATGCTGAGTCGGAAGGGACTCACAAGGGTCATCAAATCCAACTCTTAGCCCTGTACAGCACCACCCCCAAGAGTCACAGCATGTTCCTCAGAGCACCTAGTGTACAGCAAATTAGAAAAAAATAATTGAAGATGGGTCCTTCTCCATTACCCTGGGTGGCTCATGAGTGCTGTATAGTATGAAAGCTGATAAAAATTAATAATTTTGTCACTAAAGCATCCTGACATGAGTCTAAGTTCAGCTGAGGAACACAGCAGGGAGGAATGGAGATGACATTCTTTCATGTTCCAGAGTAAAGTAAACATTCCAAGCAAAGAAAGGATGGGATAATCTTTGGACACAGATTCCTCAGTAAAGGATATGATGCTATTCAGGAACTGTGATATTCCAATATTTTGCATCTGGTCAACAATATTTTTGATGTACTGGGAAAATAAGACATGCATGGAAGTGAAACATAGAACAAAGACTCTTGCCACAGGAAAGGGTCATGAGTGAGAGTGAGCTCTATGCCTTCAGCATGAATTATGAGCAGGTCAGAGGTAGTAACAAGTGTAACAAATCACAGTTCCACATATAATTTTCATGCCATTTAACATCCTGCTGCTGCATAGTTCCATGAGGACATGGAGAAATTGCAAACAGGCGGATGAAGCAAGTTTCCAGCTGAGATCAGCAGCGATTTGTATATGGTCTGGAGTAATCTGCAGCCTCAATGCATTTGAGTTGTGTTTGGAAAAGCAGTTAAATATCCAGATGCCTAGCAGAATCCCTTAGTCTCTACAATTGGGATAGGAGTGATGCAAACACATCCTTCTATATTGGGCTTCTCTATAAAACTAATTGGTCTGGAAGCACAAATTGCTCCTGTCTAAAGGAAACAACTCCCTTTTCTATCTTCCTATCCGCATCTTGAAGTTACTCAAAAGATTAAGAAAACCATAGCAGAAGTCCAGAACTTCAGCATGGGAAGTTTCTGAGTAAATTTAGTTTCTTCTTCCTGTAAGAAGTCCAAATCCCTCTGGCTCCCTGGGTCCTCCTTATCCAACATCATTTTAAAGACTTACCCAATCTGAGGTACCCTAGAATTGCAGCCTTTATCTAAGAAATGCTTTAGAGAAAGATGCTGAGAAAACTGTCGGTATAGAAATAACAACCTCACCAATACTCACAATCCACAATTGAGCAGCTTCATGACTAGTATGTACTAGACTATCGCCATGCTTCCCATTTAGCCATAAAAGCTCATAGTCAGAGTTCCAGTCACATTAGATGCTTTTGCAAAAAAGAAAAGGGTGGTGGTTTTTAGAAAAATAAAAAATCTATTCCATCCAAGTTCTCTTCCCTGTGTGTATGGCACAAACCTTTTCAACAGAAATAGCTTCTACAGCAACAAACCTCCTTTGGACTTGTCCAGACACAGGTGGATATTAGATGCAAACTATAAGGGGAGCTCTGCATTAAATTGGATATACAGCCCTTCCATTCTCATCCCTAGGTGGAAGTTTTTCCTCAGTAAGAGAAAAAATTACTCTGAAGATCCAACCCACATTTCCCATGTCAAGAAGGGAATAAACAGCACTAACAAAAAATTGTATTTTGCTTAATAAAGGCATTAGTTATATAATAAGGACCAGTTTCAGTTGATTTTTGCTTTTGTTATGAGAAAAAAAAAATGGGCTTTAGGAATAGGAAAAACCTGTCCTTTTAACCTGCTTGTCGCATGGTGAAGAACATAATTGCTTGCAGAGTATGTAAATCCTGGTGCAACAGAGCTTCCATGTCTTAGCTAAATATAAAAGTAAGGTAACCTTTTGAAGTCACAGATTGGCAGAGGCAACTAAGAGCAGTTTGCTCTGCATGCAGACACATCATAACCATCTTAATCATGCTTGCTTTGGAGTCAGAAGACAGCTTCAGGAAACATGAAGCAAACACTGGATCCAGGCCTTTTGAGATTTTTGCCTTTTTTTTGATTATGAAGCCATGTACCTTTTCCTGCTACTGAGGATATACTTCACCAATAGCAAGTTTTGTCCTTATCAAGGCAGACCTTGCCATCCATCTGACTGCAGTACTGTTTTAATGTCTAGAGAAGTGGTGTAGAGAGTTCTTTATGGGGAGTACACAGTGTGCTCATTTGGTGCTCCACAGTAATTCGTGGGAATAATCTATGCGTCCCAGATATGTTTTTAATAAAATAATTTTGCCACTTTGTGAGTTTTTACTTTCCTGGATTTCTCATGGCAAACTGCTCATTCTCAGACAGAAGTCCACTATTCTGGAAACTGCCGTAGCTTAACTTTTGTGGCTTTCTTAGAACTTCTTTATTTTATATAACTCAAATGGAAACAAATTGAAACATATGATACCAAAAAACAATTTACTCTGAAGGTGTTTTGAGGACTGGTCAACAAAAGGAGTTTGGCATAGTCTTCTCTATAGATCACTTATATTTCTCAGCCAAATTTTTAACCTAAAGTTCTGCTATCCCGTGATATACTTACTTTTGTTATTCTGATTGTTCTTTAATGTACCTGGACTAACATTTGATATAGACTAAGACGTAACACAGTGATGCCTAATGAAATTTGTGTTTCTGTCTGTTGGAAGCAGGAATCTACTGTTGTGGATTTACTGCTTGCTCCTTATTACTGCCATTGTTCTTTAAACATCACTCTAGTAAATTAAAAAATAAATCCTAAGCTAAGTATTGCACAAATTGAAGAGGTATCCTGTAGAATGAAGTTTCTACCTCTTCTACTTGAAGGATTGTTTTCAGGGTAATCCCAGACATGAGTACAGACTGGGGCAAGAATTTGTTGGGAGCAGCCCTGTGAGCAGGACTGGGGGTGCTAGTGAGTGAGAGGCTGGACATGACCCAGCCATGAGCACTGCCAGCCCAGAAAGCCAAAGGTGTCCTGGGCTGCATCCAAAGCAGTGTGGACAGCAGGGGAGGGAGGGGATTCTGCCCCTCTGCTCTGGTGAGACCCCAGCTGGAACCCTGCATCCAGCTCTGGGGTCCCAGCACAGGAAGGACATGGACCTGCCAGAGTGAGTTCAGAGGAGGTCAGCAAGGTGAGCATAGAGATGGAGGACCTGTGCTATGAGGAGAGGCTCAGAGGGTCAGTGTTGTTCAGCCTGGAGAGGAGTAGGCTCCAGGAAGACCTTATAGCACCTGTCAGTACTTAAAGGGGGCTATAAAACACAGGGAGAGGGCTTTTACAAGTGTGGAGAGTGTTAGGACAGGGCAGAATACAATGAATGTATCCCCTTGCTTCAGCTTCCCTGAATACAACCCTTATCTCAACCCTTGCCTGATTGATGAACAGAAGACTGAGATGTTTCTCAGAAATTCTACAGAAGAAATCTACTGTTCTAAACCTTTTGAGGAGGGGTGTGGGAACATATCTGCTTTTGTCAGGGATGTTCCAGAACACCTCCATATGCACTATAGAGCCAACTGACAGACTTGTCATTTGTCAATTTTCCCCAATCCCTTTTCAAAACTTTCCTGTTGTTTTAATTTGAGTAACCTTTCCATTTTTAAATGCCATGTTTTCCTTTTGAAAGCTTTTTAACTCTTACAGGCTATGAACAATGAAGAGTTTATTTTGCTTTATTTTCTTTTGGAGCAGTGGTACAGAGTTTACTTTGGCTTCTAACTCCATATTTTTTTAAAGCTCCCTGTCTGATTGTAGGCTTCTTTTCTCCCTTTCCCTCCTTTTTCTCTTTCCTTTTCCTTTTCCTTTTCCTTTTCCTTTTCCTTTTCCTTTTCCTTTTCCTTTTCCTTTTCCTTTTCCTTTTCCTTTTCCTTTTCCTTGTCTTTGCCTTGCCTTACCTTTTCTTGCCTTTTTTCCCCTTGCCTTTTTTTTCCTTGCCTTTTCTTTTCTTGCCTTTTCTTGCCTTTTTCTTTCCTTAAATATTTCTATTTGCTTTATGGCTTGCTTCATTTTCTGCAGTTCCTCTCTTAAAATGGTGCAGCTTTGTACTACGTTTATTTGGCATGCTCTCTTCTTCTATAAACTTAATGTTAGACCTTTCAAATGGAGTTCCTAGTCTAGTTCCTAATTTTGTTATTGTGAGACCTAATATCTTTTTCTGTGAGGTCTACTGACTGGCATGCTGATTGCTTCTTCCTGAACTCTCTTCCTATATTTATGCTTGCTCTGGAGACAGAGATACAAAATCTTTAATTTTTCATTGCAAAATCTAATATCTGCTCTTGTAAACTTAATGTGGATCTGCTTTGCAGTGGCACGCTTAATTTTGCTCTACAGCCCTGACCTTACAAGTTGCAAATTAATCTTAATTCCAGCCATAATTTAAGCAGTGACACTTTCATTATTTCACTGATAAACCTAATTTTGGTTGTCCCAGAAATACTCTACGATTAATTTCTAAAGAATCGACTTTGAAAGATCTTTACTGGAAAAGATAATTGGGGAACACATCAGAATTATTACAGTTATTGAATACTGATATTTAATGAAAAAATAGCCAGAAAATATAATTTTATATACAAAAGGAACTGAAACTTAGTAATTAAATTCCTAGAAGCTTCAAAATATGAAGAAAGATGACTATTATATTTACCATTGCATCTTTTTCTGAAAGGAAGCAGGGGTCTCAGTGTACCTGCTGATAAGAAACTTAGCACGCAGTGAACCTGAGGTCAGAAGAACATTTTTCCAGATGAGAGGAGGTTTTTCACTGTCTAATCATTATTATTGATTTGTGTTATCATAAGCAGTTATATGTAATTAGCTTCTCCTTTTTTTTTTTCCCTAGGGAGAATCTGTCTGTGTTTACCTCAATTTTTGGTTTGTGCTAATCCTCACCAATACAGTTTTGTTCTGTGGTCAGTTGAATAGTTGGGCAGCTCTTGTTGCTCTATCACCAAACCTCAGCCTACTGGGTGCTATCTACATACCCTGTGGAAAAATAATTCCCATTTTATCCCTAAGAAACCTCATGGGTACAGTGCTCAGTACATCTGAGGTCCCTAACTGAAGTCCAATTCTCACTGTATAGCTTCTACTTCACTAAACTGTAAGTATATTGTTTTTTCATAAATGCTGCTCTTGTGTAGGTAAGACCTAAGGCAGGTTTTCCTTCTTAATATCTTCAGGAATTACTATGTCCAAAACTACACTGGGATTTACTGCTGCCCCCTTACTTTGACCCAGACCCGCCATTCTTTGGGGGCGTTGTTCTCATGGCTGCTCCTGGTCTCTTCTTTGTGCTTCCACTGCTTCAGCCCCTTAATATCTGCTGAGTTTATTCCCCCACACTCTTATGAGACCCTGGTCTGCTGTATTGACTCCTAAGTTACTTTTCAGTGGTTACAATGGAGATTTTTGCCAGTGCAAGTAATTGTTCTCTGTCTTCTAGGTCTGTGTGCTTCCTGTCTTGGACAATTAAATTTCTTTGCATGGCTTTCAGGGATGGCCATCAGAAGGTGCTCTGATGGCCCTGTAGCTTGTGATCAGGCACTGAGGAAGGATCCTCCAAAAGCAACTTCTCCTCATAATTTTGTTGTTCTTTACCCAGTGCTTTCCTCTGGCAATCCACCATGAAATGCTGCAGGACCCTGTTCTGCAGTCAGCTCCCTGCACCCAGGGATCCATTACTCGAGCACTGCTAAGATATTTGGATATATTGATGATTGCACCCTCATTTCAAGGTCTCCTTTGTATGGGAGTGCTATGGCTAAAGTTGACAGTTTTGAGTGGTGAAAGCCTAAAGTGATTTTGTCTTTGGATTTTAGCAGTGATTGGTGTTCAGGTAATAAAGCAATTTAACTGTTGAGACAGAACATTGTCTCCACTGAAGCATTACCAATTTGGCAAACAGAACACTATTGAGTCAACCTCAGTTATCTTTTCCTGTTTGATATTCAGTACTGATGGGCTCAGGGAGACAGCTACCGGCTTGGTGCTGTGCTTTTCCAAATAATCCTTTAGAAGAACACAAACTAACAAATCCCTGACACTTTGTTGACTTTTCCAGTAGGACTTCAGGAAGGTAAATTTGAATAAATGTGAAGTGAAAGTAACTCAGTACTTCCAGGAAGCAAATTGTCTAGTATCACTTGTATACCTGCTGAATGGGATTACTGAGAGTGGCCTGAGATTCCCCAGCTCTGCTGGACAAGTCACAGCATTCCTGGGAACACAAGTGTGTTTCTGAATGCACACATATGTCCCAGTGTGCTCAAGGCAGCACATTCACAATCTCCACATTCAAACAAAACAAAAGCATAAGCAAACTTCTCACAGCAATCCTCCCACCAAGTTACAACTCTGAGTTAAGACATGCCATCACATGTCAAAGACTATGTTGCTGCTTTGTTCCCTGCTTTGTACAGACAGATAGGACACTAGACACTGTCCCTATCTAGGTAAGTTGCAGCCATTCATTATTTATCCATTATTTATCCCTATCAGTCTCTATAAGGTAAGATTTCCCTTAAGATTTTAAACTTAGCTGACCTGTCTGAAGCACCGTGACCTCTCATTACCAGCTTTTATGTCTGTAATGTCACTCGACTCACAACACTTGCACTGGGGCAGCACCACTGTCCCTCTTGCACAGGCAAAAATGGGAATGTTGAACGGTAAGAGCCCTGCTGGACAAGTCCACAAAGTAGGTGAGTGTCTTGCCCCTGTACAATCTTCATGTCATCCTCTCTAGGTACTGCATGGAGACTCAGGACCTCTACAACAAAAAGCAGTGACCAACAGCATCAGGTCAAGTTTTGCTGCAGTAGCCAAGCTTGGGAGTGGGGAGGCACTTTGCTGAAAAAGCATCAAAGGGTCAGTTGATAGACGGTTCTTTTACTCTTCTTTCCAGGGACAAAGAGTTAAAGAAGGATATAAGGAAAGACAGAACAGTGTGCTGGCAAGTCTGGTTTGGGGGATTTAAAAGGAGATCTTTGCAATTCAAGACACGTAAAATCCCCTTATCCCTTGTTTGCTTGCATTTTTTTTTTGCAGAACACTGGACTATTAAGAGGGTGTATGAACCAAATACCCTCCTGCTATGTTCTTTTTCTCCCCTCACAGTTTCAAGATATTCTTCATAATAAAATTTAAGGAAAATTAAATGTCTTTCCAAACAACAAGATAGCAGCAAGAGGCAAAGTTCCCTAGTGTCCAGCTCCAGTATGAGCTTTCAGACTGAGCTTTGTCTTCTCCCTGAAGCTCTGGGTTTCTCCAGTGTCAGATTTTTTTTTAAGTGGGTTTTTTTTAATTTTATTNTATATTTCATTTGCTTTTTTTTAAGGAGTATTTAGTTCCTAACAAGAAAGCCATATCATATTTACACAGTCAGATATACCAGCCATGACTGAAAACTTGGAAAGTCCTACAGTGAGGGAGCTGACCAGTGCTTTCAACATGTTATTTAAAAACAGTATTTATTGTTTTTGTGGATTTTGGCTACATAGACAAAACACAGCCAGTTAAAAAAATAAAATTTAAAAAAATCTGAAAAATGTGTCACGGGACTTAGATGCTTTCCCTTCTGTGCTTTGTTTCTGGCTGACGGGTTTAATTCACAAAGCATATGGCATCCTTTCTGCTCTGGACATCAGGAGGTACACCAATGACAAACTATCCCTGGGGGGGTTTTCTACACCTCCAGACACATTCCTGTACTTGTTCTGCTAATGAAATGAGACTAATTTGTTCCAAATTGGGATCCTCTTAATGCTACTGACTTAATTTCTGCTTCTTTTCTGTCATTACTGTACTCAGAAACCTTCAGATCTACAGCAGTAGGGCCACCTTCCTCAAGACAGCCTATCATTTCTTTGGCCACATGAAACATGAATATTGCTTCAGCTGTCTCCTTCAGTATAATCATGGTGTTCTGATTCCATACCAACCCTAGAAGAACACTTACTAAAAACAGGGAAAAAAAAAAGAAGATAATTAAACAAGCAAACAAACAAATAAAACATCCATTACAGTATCCAACAAAATTATTAGAAAGGAAGGCAGCCTACATGTTTTTTAAAAAAGAAAAAATCTTTGTGGATGCCTAATTCAGCATTTATCTTCCACTGGCTGTTCAGTGGAGAGGCAAAAATGCACTCAGACAGGAAAAAGTACATGAAATCACATGGGTTAAGCATGAAACCTTTCTGTGGTTGTTTTTGTCCATTCCATCAGGTGTTATTGTAGGTCCTATATTGTGGCATTGGAGGCAGGGGGGTTTTGCTCTGGGGTACTTCAAGGAGCTGGTCTGCAGAGCTGTTCTGTCTATTTATATTCTTGTAAATATCTCTCTGAAATGCTGCAGAGCTAGCTAAAATTAAAATCATATGTCTTTCCAGTTGTAGCCAGTCAATAAGGATAAAGGCATTCCTGTATCCCATTAGAGGATCCCTGTGGTATTTCAGACATCTTGAGGTTGCTGTCATCAGGCCTGTCCCTACTAAAGAACTCTGTAGCCCTGTAAAAAGCTCACCCTTACAACTGTCATTACTGCCATGCTAATTGCCTGAGGAGGTAGGCTCTCTTGCTCCTACACCGTGGAACAAAGGCTGCTCCCCTGCAAATAGCCTCTGCTGGAAGGCTCCTCTCCTGGCAGGCAGTCCTCCTCGAGTGGAGGCTGCCCTGGATCCAGTCCTGTGCTCAGAAGGAAGCTTAAAGGGTGAAATACATCAGAAGGGGCAGAGAAGCAAGAGGAGCAGGCAGCAGAACTTGTGTGGGTTTGTACAGACCAGTTGACACATGGTGTGAACCAGGGAAGTAGATGCAATATATGCAGGGTATTAAGCACATATAACCTCATATATTAACAGTCACCACAAGAGAGAGAGGGAGAGAGAGAGGGAGAGAGGGAGGAAGACTTTGAGACAGGAGGCGATAGAGACACATAATGTCATACAACTCCCTCTTTCAGCCCAATTCCATTAAATTGGTAAATTTTCTCAGACTCTATAAGACATTTCAAGTTTCCAAATGTGGAAGAATCATCTGGTAAATCACCTGCAATCTCATTTGCTTACTACCACCAGAGAACAAAAATTGCTTTCATTTGCAAAACGATGTATGACTAAGCAATTGCTTATGGTTATTACATGGCCACAGAGCACTTCCCACACACAGAGCTGCACTGCAGCATGGGTCTTTGCACCACAAAAGGAAGTCTTGTGCGTCTGAGACATCAACAGCTCAGGTCACACTAGGTATCACCTCCTCTGTCAGTGTGGCTTCCGTGGCCTTTAATATCAAGGCAGAGATGTTTTCACTACAGCCTTGGACCCTTGCTCTCAACTGTGCAGACAGGTAGACTAAAACACGTGAGTCAATGTGGGCAAAGTGTTCTTCCACACTCACCTCTGACTATGGTTTTCCTGGCAAAATTGGAGAATGAAGTACTGAGATCTATAAGCCATTGATAAGGATGGAAGGTGGGTGGTGGATAGAAGGAGGGAGCAGTGCCTTCCCTGCCTCTCTTTCCAAACAGCAGCTGCCCCCAGAAACACATCTGCAAAGTATTTCAGAAGAGGCAGTCCTCAGCTTGAACACCACTGCCAATCAAGCTTGTCAGTAATCAACTTTTAGCCATAGAAACAGAACTGAGGAAGAGCCTCTCTCCAGTTTTCCTTCCAAAATGTCTTGTTGAACCACAGTTCTCCGTTTACAGGTGAGAATAATGACTGCTGATCTGATATGGAGTGACTAGCTGCATGCCAGTAAGAAAAGACTATTGTAAAATATAAAGAAATAAGAATCTTTATTGAAGGGTGTGGTGCTTCCTCCATATTTTAATGGAGAAATCCAGTTTATATTCTAGAACAGAAAAAATGTTCCTTTCTCTTACTTTAAACACATTTTAGGGTTTTTTTTCCCTTTTCCTTCCTGTTTGAAGGTCTTTTCTTACCTCTCCTGCTGAAAGTATTCAGCTATTGATTTTTTTCATCAGCCACCATTACCACAGGTAAACAAATGCAGTTAAGAATTTCACCAAATTAAGGTTGCAAAGCAAATGCATAGGTCCATCTTTCATCCCGTATGTTGCCAAGCCTAAACAAGAAAGTACTCTTGTGAAAGGAAGCCTGCAAGACTGAGATCACAGAGAAGGTAAAACCAAGAGCCACAGGGACTTTAGATTATACACAATATAAAAGATAACAACCAAACATTTAGAAAATGATGTTAATTTTTAGAAATACAATTTACATCCAGACTCGGGTTTTTTTTGAGGTGATACAAGTTATGTGTTACCCTTTGTGCATATTTTTAAACCAGATTATAGAAGAAATGTTTTTCAGAGAACAGAGTGAGAGAATTTGCTGCCTTGTGAGGATCTTGGGCCTCTCTGAGATCATCAATAGTCCTCAGAGGTAGAAATAACACCTTCTGTGGGATTTTTTATTTTTCTGGTGCAAGGGTGACAGGGTCACCATCAGTAGGCAGGAGATGAAAGCAAAGATATATGGGGAAGGATCTCAGGGGAAAAGGAGAGGAAAAAACTGGCTTCGAAATACAGCTCATTCCCAAACTGGAGTTTCTCACACATGTATTTTAACTTTGCTTTCTGGAAGTATAGTTTACATGAAAAATGCTTGTGCCCCTGAGACACTTGCTTTGCACAGACACTATTTTCTGAAATGTAACTCCTTCTTTGTTTTCTGACTTGTTAGGATCTAGATGCTACAAGTACCATATTCCTGGAAGGTGGCACTGAACAGTAAGCTATACAGACCACATAATGGCATTATGTCTAAGAACTTAAAAATAGATTACCTGCAATAATGGCTTAAAAAAAAAAAAAAAAAAGGCTTCTCATTTCTCTGGAAATAATGAACTGTACAGCTGAGAGACACCTGGATGACAGGAATCAAGTCCAAGCTGCAGTATGCCCAAAGGCTGGTAATGTTTGGATGAAGAACTTTTCATTAGAGCACTTCTACTGCATTTAACACCATATGCAACACCAAACTCTCTCAAATCTCCTTTGGATGCAAAGTCCTGGGCTGGGCATATCTCTGCTGACCATCTCTGGCAAAACCTGAGGATATCAAATTTGTGCCTGGTGAACTTCATGTTGATTTCTGCCCTCTACTGGAAGTGAATCCAGAGGCACTCACACAGTGACAGCAAACTGGAAATGTAGTTGGTGATAAAAAAATATCTCCTTGCACACACACATGGGTGATGTCACTTATTTTATGCTTTTGTGACAGCTGAACAGTTTCGCCTGTTAAACTGCTAATTTGGATGATGATACAGAAACTGAAATAGTTGTGGAATTGTAGGTCTGAAGCGCTTTTGCGAATGCAGTAAGGATTTTAAGATCATGGGTGAAGAATAAAAAAACCCAAAACATCTCATTGTGTCATTTTTACACTCAGTAGTGCAGTGTAAATTTGTTTCTTTGGGCCCTAAGTAAGTGGTGTGGCAGTCACACGTGGGTCACAGAAGAAAGTATCTATCCTTTCCTGCTAGACTGGCATTCAGGGGACAGCTATCACAGGCTTACCAGTGATTGCCAGCTTTCTTCTAAGTTATGGCTATCATAATATGGCTATATTGGCTTGTTGGTATGTTGTTCTGCTTGAGAATGGAAGACAGTGGCTTGTTAGAGACCTCTGGGAAAAAGGGCATTCAGGATTAAATAACTGTGAGAATATAGATGAAATTATGAATTACACTGTAAAGTTAAATAGGAATGGATGGAGCTATTACAAAGAGAAGACACTTGTATCAAAGGACAAGAAAGCATTGTATGGTGAAATTATGTTCTCATAGTATGGTCAACTCAAGTGAGAATCTCAGTCCCTCTCAAGACTTCACTGACGATCCCTTCTCTTTGACCTCAAATGGTTTTGCATTGTAGTGAATCTAATTAAAGACTAGCATCTGTAACTTCTGGTTCTTTCTCCCTCTGTTCTGTATGTTTTTTCTACATGGAATCCTGGGCCAGTGTTGCTTGGTGAGTATTTTTATCTAAACAATTAAATCAATATAGAACCTCTGTAAATGCCTAAATAAGAAGGACGGACAGTTTCTTACTTCTAAACTTTCTAGTTCTCCTTTTACTGCTTGGAATAGCTCAAACAGGAGAGATGGGGCATAACCAAGCCTCTGTGTTTGAGTTTTTCTTACATTCTGCTATTTTTCTTTTCTTTTTGTGCCATTTCTACCCATCAGCCTAAGGAAGCATCATACACAGAACAAGACTCTGGGGTTCAAGAGCAAGTATTCAGTACAAAGAAATTTTCCCAATGTAAGGAGCTGCTGAAAGAACAAAGAACTCTAATGCATTTTCCAATTTATCTTCTAATCAACATTATGCCGATTTACATATAAGAGGATTTGTGTCCTAATAAGAATGTAGTATGTAGTATGCTGCCAAACAGAAGAAAATAGCAGAGTTTTTAATTTGAAAGACTGAGTTGGTATTTCTTGGGCTTTATGGAACCTTAGGGCTATCCTGTTAATTACCATGTCCTGCCTTGAACAAGCTACAGGTTTTTCCCATTTTGTTAGCCTGCCTTTCATTCTTTGTGACTCCTCAGACTTCTTTCTATCAGGCCTTGCAGATGTGAATTCTCTTGCAGAAACAGTAAAGAATTTCAAAGCAATTAGGAGGTGTTAGGTGGTTAACCTTCGGAAATCTTCACAAGTGGTGTCACTTAACATTACTCTAAACAGCTCCAGGGTAATTAAGCCAGTACTTCTGTTTTTCTGGTTTTGCTTCTGCTGCTTTTAAGTTTAAAATCTTAATTGGAAGCTTTATGTTTTCTGAGCTGGTAGCAGAACGCACATTCTAGCTATGCCTGTGAGCACTGAGCGGGATGGAGAAGTAGGCAGGGAAGCTGCTGAGACGGCTTGTGGAAAAACTTCAGGCCCAGCAGAAGCCCACAGCATACTTTCCAAAAGCAAAACCCCAATAAAACCTCCCTGGATCCGTGGTCTGATCTAACTTCTTCCCCTTCCAGCTTCGTGAGAGCAGGGGAGCGGTGACTCAGGCGGCGGGGACGGGAGGAGCCGGGGCTGGGCCGCGCCCTGAGCTCCGCGGCAGCGCCGAGCCGCGCTGGCGCCGGGGCCTGCGCAGCGCCGGGGCTTGTGCAGCGCCGGGGCCTGCG
>VZTT01076589.1:0-12784 GCA_013400855.1 Buphagus erythrorhynchus
TTTACATGCATCTCTGTTTTTAACAGCCGTCCTGCTGTGACAAAACTGTTAATTAAACTGAAACTAAAATAAATTAAGGCCACCTAATATGACAAGCATTTGGAAGCAAAGCATCAGCCCAAGGGCTGGCAGGGTAGGAGCTGCTGTGCCTGTTCCTTCTGCCCCTCCGTCCCCCTGCCCTTCCTGCTTGCAGGTGCCAGCAGAGGCTGCATTGGTGGCACTGTCAGAATGCAGCATCCCAGATGCTCTGTGTGTGGGGGGCAAAAAATTGACATTTTTGGCTTCCATGTCAAACAGAGCACATTGTAAGAAGCTCCATCAGGCAGGCTGTGGCCCATCGAGACCAGAAATACAGATAAAATGTTAATATTATTTATATTATTATTATTATTATTAATAATAGATATAAATTACTCTGAAAACTTAATGTGTAATGGCCCAGTGTTTCTCCATCTCCCTTCAAGTTCAGTTGAGGTTGTTGATTATTCTGGAAAAACCCCACCAACAGTGCTAGACACCCTCAGCTTGCCTTACAAACCTGTGGGGGCTGTAGACGCCTTCCAAGCAGAGCTGCAGCCTGGCCATGCACCCATAAATTAAAGAAAGGGCCAGGCTGGCCGAGGCACAGCACCAGCTTTGATGTGCAGTAATGAACCTCGCTTTTAATTCGGGGCTGTAAGTTCCATGCCGACGCAAAACCGGGAGCTGGGAGAAGCTGCATGCATAATCAGGGGTGAAAGCAAGGATGCGGCGTGCGATGTGTCTGATGTCGGATGAGAGGGAAGATAGCCTTTAATCATTTTGTTTTCAAAGCAGCTTTAGAGAGCTCTTTGAAGATGAGGCTTTTTTTTTGAGGGCTGCTTGTGGAAAATTGGAGGCGGCGATAGACAGCACCCGTGTCCCCCTGCCCGCTGGGTTAACCTGTGCTTGGGGCACACCTGGGCATCCCTGCCAGCAGCACAGCTGGCACAGAGAACCTCTGCAAAAACCAGAGCTGCCCGTGCTGGTGACAGCCTGATGGAGGAGGCCCTGCCCCAGTGTCTTTGCTGTTGAGGTGAAGGGGAAGGCAAGCAGTTAGAATAGGGTGTCCGGCATGCCTTCATTAATTANGGATGGGGAAAGGTGAGGTGTGTGTCACACACGCCTCCACAATGCCCCACCACTGTAAGCAGTCAGGGTGGTAGCTGTAGGTGAGCTCCTTATGGCTGGGATCCAGCCCAGCATCCGAAGGCAGGAAGGTGTTGGACACCATCTGACCACCCCAGGATGGGGAGGATGAGGGGCTCTGCCAATAGCACTCCTGGCTTTATTTTGAGGGCTGAGGTCAGGATGCTGTTGTGAAAATGCATCACATACAAAATAAAGACACGGTTTTGTGGTCCAGAAATGTGACAGGCTGCTCCTTAGGGAATGGGTGTGCCAACAGTCCTATTTTTACCTCCTAATTTTACCTTTTATACCTTTTGGTGTGGCTTGTGGTAAAACAACAGCCAGGCCAGCAAGTGACTGCAGGCTGTTGGGCCACATGTGTTGCTCCAAAGCCATCACATTGAGCATGGTATACTGATCTTTTTGGTGTTTTTTGCACATTTGGTCATTTAGTGTGGTTTTTAAAGTAAGTGAGTGTTGGTAGTTGAGGTTATTTGCTGTTGCTATAATGCCATGCAAAAAAAAAAGCCTATGAAACAGCCCAAATAGATGAATTACTGCCCTCCCCAAGGACTGAGTCTATCTCCATGGGCATCACAAGGGACTTTGTGCTGCTGAAGCATGCACTGAGAACTAACAGGAACACTTTTTCACCCCTCTGTGTGACTCCAGATGGAGGAGCTGGGCTCTGCCTTGGTGCATGGCACAATCCCCACAACCATGGCTTTGCCTAGCTAGGTCCTGATGTGCCCAGCCCACCTCCCTGCATCCTCTGTTAAACTGCACAGATATTGCCACGTCTCGAGTTCTGGCCAGCACAGGGATCTGACAAACACACATCTTCCAGACTCTTCAGTAAAGGCAAAACCCACATCTCCAAATTTGCTGTATTTTGTAGTTTCTGCAAATGTCTGCTAGAAATCTCCATTCCTGTAGGTATAACTCCAAGACACTGTTCCTGTCAGACAGTGTGCCTGTTCCAGAATGCTGAAGGTTAAGTTTGGAAGTCCTAAAGAGGTGGGACCTGCACCCTGGGTGTTAAAACAAAAATCCCTTTCCCCTCTCTGCCCTCCTGTCTGCAGCAGGTATTTAAACACTGGCCTTGCTGGGGAGGTGTGAGGCTTTGTGACAAGCCCTGCAGCTGGAGATGCAGCTAATGACACCTGGCAAATGCAGGCTGTTTGGGGATTAAATGTGCCACTGCTCAGTAAAAGCCAGGCTCATCATGTTGGGAAGTTTGGAGACCGTGTGTTGGACTCCTATTTTCATTCCTAGACGATGCTGTGCTATTTTTGTCCAGGCCAAACCTTGCCTCTTTAAATTAGGTTTATTGCTATAGCTCCATGGCAATGTGTATGTGCCAACATTTGATTTTTTTTATCTAATGTAAGCGACCGAAATAAACAATCCAGACCTGATAGTCCCAGTGGGGGGACTGACATTTGGAATCGGCTCAAAATACACGTTTTTGGCACTTGTTAGACTCCAACTCTTTTGCTCAGGAAGCACAAAGCATGGGAGGGTGTCTGCAGGGTAGAGCTACATTTGCCTGCTCCATCCTAATCCTCACCCTGCTCGCTGCCATCGCTGTGTCAGGGGTAGCAGTGGAGGGGCTGAGCAGGGACATCGCAATGCCACTTGGGCATCAGTCACCAGAGCTTGCCAAGTCTCCCTAGAGGGGATCTTGTGCCACCAGACCTGTACAGTGCCTGGCCTGTGCTCCTTGTCAGACCACCTGGCTGAGCTGGAGCGTGGGACACAAAACCAGCAAGGACTGGGACAGAGAGGAGTGTTCTGCTGTGGGTTTGAGCATGGAAACATCCCTGTGGTGCAGCCAGCCAGGATCACACCTGCCCACAGCCTCTGCTGTGCACTCCTGCCCCACTCTATCACTTTTCCAGTCTGAAAACAAGGCTCCAAGATCTCAGAGCTGGGGTAAGGGCTGAGGATGGGGAGTGGCTGGACCCCTCTCCTTCTGCCTTGGCCCAGCTAATGGCTCCAGGGAGCAGAAGGTCCCTGCAGGGCCAGCACCCCAGTGCCAGAGAGCTGCCCTGTGCCATCATCTGCCCCTCTGCCTGTGCAAGCACCACTCCCACTCCCATCAATCAGCACAGACCAGGTGTCTGGAAGCATCTCTTGCCAATCACCTTTTATTACCTTTAAAAAGCCAAGAAACCCAGAACAAGACAAAAACTGAGACCGTGTGAACATCATGCAATGGATTCACTTTAAAGCAGGCTGGGGTAGGGAGGGAAAGACCAAAAGTCATGTTAGAGTAGAAGTATCACTGCCCCCGTGACTGAAGGCCAGGCAGGGTGGGCTGTCACTGCTGGGTGGTGACTGCTGAGTGACCAGATGGATGCTGAAGCAGGAAATGGAAACACACTCATGAGACATCATCCCAGGTAACCCCAGGTCTGACTGACATGGTGATGGCAGTGAGGAATACTCCTAACTCTTGTCTTGGGAACGTTCTGCCTGGGCAGAGTCTCTCTGGAGAGCAGCAGCACAGTGACTGCTGTTACAAGGGCTCTTTAGTTCAGCTCTGCTGCTCAGTGGGTCTAGAGCTTGGGCACTCCATTAGTGGAGTGGATGTTATGCAGCAGCAGTGATGTTACCCCACTCTGCCCTTCAGTCTCACTCTGCAGTCTTCAAAATTCACAGCACAAATTAGAGCGGAATTACCTTCTCGAAAGGATGTGTTTTGGAGAGTTCCAGCTATCATGGAAATAACTTTGCATCTTGTCCATCAAGTGGATGTGACAAAACACATGCCCTTATTTTCCTGAGGTATAGCCAGCATTTGGGTTCATTACATTTAATGGAGTAGGGTCACCCATGAAGTTATTCATAAGGTATTTTCTGAGTGTTTTTCACCTTCTCTTTGAAAAAATAAATTATATCAGCATGTTCACGAGGTGCAAATGGGACTGGCATTTCAGCTGTTATTATGTTATTAACTTTTTTAACCTAATAATTTTCAATCAAGACTGAGAAGCTATTTTCACTCACTCCAGTGACCAGAGTTGGAGATTCTGCAAAGTGTTGTCGTAGGGTTCACCTTGACAGACACCTAATTCCATCCCAAATGGAAACGTTACCCCCGACACTCTCATTGCAGTTACCGAGAATTTCCATTTCCCCTTTGGTTAGGATTTAATTTAGAAGGCAAAGACTTCCTAAGCTATGGGAGAGTAAAGATAGATGGCATGGGAGAAGAAGGCTGATGAAATGTAGTTGACTCCGGATCTGAAATATTTTATCCCTCCTCAATGTAGGTTAAATTATTCTTCACCTTTCCCACATCCATAATTGTCGCTGATCTTGGACCAACTCAAAACCCTACTACTGAGTTCAGTAGACTCAAAATTGCCACTAGAACTGGAAAAAGAAAAAAAAAGAGATTTGTTAGTGTCCATATACAATATCCCAAGACTATACACAGCTATGAGATACAGCAAATTTAAGAAAGGCAATTTTTTTCTCATCACTGAGTATTTATTATATATAACAAATACATGAAAAAGAAAAAACTATATTGTGTGATATAAATAGTTTATTTACATTACAGAAAAACATCAAGACAATGTATACTATTTCAAATATATCCATACATAATCAAATATAGCTGTAGTACATGTTCTCATTGGTGTAGATTACCACAAATGCAAGGCAACATGTGTAGTTCTTGTCTTAATCTTTTGTCTATAATACTGTATTTTGTAGTCCAAGCTCTCTGCAGTTAGTTTTGCCATTGTGGAAACATGCGCTCTTTAAATTAACCTTGTCGATGCTCTTGTTGTGTTGTCTGAACTGTAGTGCCCTGTGTTTTGCTTCTGTCTGTGGATTCTGTTGCTCCTGGGACATTTCCTGGAAAAGAGAGTTGTGAGAATACACGGCTCTTAGCAGCACATCTGCTCGAGAGGTGGCAGCAGGGACACGAGGGCGGGAGGGGCATCCTCCAGCCCTCAGTCTGCTTCCTCCTCAATGGAATGAAGCTGGCTGGCTAATGGCAACGGCACCACAAAAAAAAAAAAAAGAGAAGAAGCAGCCACCACAACCCCCAAAACATTTTGTGAACAAAATTATGGCAAGATTCCTTAACACTGGACACTCTTGCTGCATCGCAACGATCGCAACGGCACCACGTTGTTCAGCTTTAAATAATGGGTTTGTTTTCAGCATGGTGAAGGTGGAAGATCCAGGATGGCCCCACACTCACCTGGCCAGTGTCCCAAGTCTGTGAAGTGTTTACAAGTGGCTGCAGGGGCTGCCTTTCCAAGGCCCTAAGTGTCTGCAGTCCCCTGAGTCTCCATGGAAATGCTCCATGCTCAGCCCATAAACAAACAGTTCCTTCACTTACAGGTGCCATGGCTGCTTGCCTTGGTGTGGAAAGCAATTGTGCTGGAAAGCCCCAAACCTGCCATTCCTTTGGACAGCTGCAGGGGCAAACCCCTGGTGTCTCAGGACCTCCAGTGCTCCTCAGCAAGGGCACGTTTCAACCTTTCACCTGCTGTGGGGATGCTACATTTCCCCCTAATGGAAAGCTAATGGTGTGTTCCTGGTTCCCTCTCATGGAAAGGCACCCTCAGGCAGAAAGCATGGAGAGGTTTAATCCCAGGTGGAGGCCACAGGGTGTTCTAATCAGCTGAAAGCCAAGGGTGGTTATGGTAATAACTGTGGGCAGCTGCACAAGAGAGACTGGAACACACTCTTGGAGTGCCATGGGAATAAGGTCCACAACACTTCAGACCACACTGACATGGAAAAACAGTCCCTCTGTATGGGGTTGACTTCTTGTTCTATTACAGGAGGGCTTTCAGCAGCACCTTGTGAAACCCTATGGGTTATGCTCTGGGGAGAGCCCACCTCAGTGCTGTGAGAGCTTAAAGCACTTACAGCCTGCAGCTCTGAGTCAAATAACTAAGAGCAGAATAGAATGAAATACATTTTTACTGACCCCTTAAAATAAAGAAGGTCATTTCCCCCACTCCCCTGTTGAATGGGAGTGATGTTACAGTTTTTTGACGTCAACTGAAAGGCTAAACAAGAGCCTAAGAATTTAGGAAGCATTTAAAAAAAATGCTGGAATACAATTATGTAAGTGTCTAGCAAAATATGGGTCAGACTGTCCTGACTTGCCTCACTTTTAAGCCACCAGGACCACCCCCTCATGAGAAGCTGTATGGCTGTGGGCTATATTTTGCCTTGTTCCTTCCTGGGAAGCAGTGAAGTAGGCTGCTATCATTACTCCAGGAAAAACCAGCCTGCCTCTCCTGTGCTCTTGGGGGTCATGGCAGAGCTTTCATTACTGAGCTAAGGCAGACTTCAGCTGGTCTGTGATCTCATGACAAACTCATTATTCACTGTGAGCTCCCTGAAAAGGCCATCAAACTTTGGGAGTGGGTCAGGGAGCTGCTGTTAGCAAACTCAGGGCTGGTTCACTGTGTGCCACACCCAGAGCCTCCTGGGCACTGTCCCTGCACTGCCCCTCCTGCCCAGGGGCCTCGTGGTGCTCTGCAGGACACGGCCAGGGACACTTCCACCAGCTGGGACAGCCCCACCAACACCCAGGGCTCCTCCCAGCATCTGGATTTACAGCCCTGCTTTGCCCCAGCACTCTGCCATGTGGAGCAGGGTTAGGGAACCAGGGCACAGTGGGCACAACCAGACTGATTTTTCTATGAAACATGAAGGAGCCAGGTGGCTGGGGGATGATGGGGATGGTCAGCAGTCCCAGGGGGGCATGGTGGGTATCAACTGCTCCAGCTGGAAGCAAGGAGATGAACATCTCATAGGCACTCTTCCCAAACCAACACTGACAGCATCTACATAGTCACTTCAAGGTCGAGATAAATCAATTCAAATGTAGAGATTACTCCAATTAAGATGATGAAAAAGCATCTTTGAACCAAAAATGCCCATGTTTCATTTGTACATTACCCACAGCTGGGAGCCCCAGGCTGCTTACACACAATGCTATTGCATTTACAGGTGGGCTGTGTCTGAAGTGCAGCAGGGGTTCTTAAGGGGGGCACTGGCATTTAACCAGCTTTTGAGACTTAATCATCTGCTAAAACTGAGTGATAGGTTTTCCTTGGTCCTTAACTCTTTAATCAAAAGTCCTTTGTAGTGCACTGTGTGGGGGGTGCATTCATTTATGAACACAGCAGCTACATCGATGTAAACCAAGTACTGGAGCACAGGCTGCTCTCCCTCCCTCCCTCCACTGAAGCTTTGCTCAAGAGCTCGAGTTACTCACAATGTGATTCATAGCAGGTAAAACACGTTATGCATTCATTTTTAATCAAGTTATTTCTTCACATAAATAAGCTGCTGTGACTAAACATTAGGGAAGCACTAAAAATGCAAAGCTGTAAAGAAAACTGCTGAGAATTATTATGACACTAGGCCATACCTGTATTATTTGCCATCCTCCTTCACTTTTATCACTGCTTCTTTTTTTGCCTTATTTCTAAAAGCTAAAAGTCCTTGGGCAGACTGTGCCTCACTGTTTTACCTCTTGGCCTCTGGTTCCCTGCTCCTCCACCCCAGAAACTTATTCCCATTGCTGGCACTAGTGATGAGTAGCCAAGCAGCGAGGCACTTAAACCCCAATCACCATCACTTCTGTTGGCTGCATTTTCAGCTGAGTCCATCCTCTGACTCTGTTGGTTGTGTGGCTACAGAAATGGTAATGGTGGCAACTTGGAGGCCCAAGTGCCCAGGAGGCAGAGGAAGGGGCAGGGGCAAACCTCAGCTGTCAGCAGCCCATTTATTCAGATTAAAGTATCTGTGCAACGACAGCCCTAAAACTTCCCAGGACTCGTTCAGAGCTTTCCAGCAATGGAAAACACTCCTGTCGATCTGCACCACTGTACAGGTAAAATTTAAAGAGCAACAACAGTAATGATAGCTGGAAGATTACAATAGTTTTGTGAGGCTGAAATGGATGCAGTGCACCAAATTCTCTTGATAAATTAATTAGCTGAAGTTGCACTGAAATGAGCAGCAAAGAATTTGGCCGCAGTGGCCTCTGAGTGAAGTTTTCCTTCTTTCTCACAGGAACCTGGCAAGGTGATTTCAGCACTTTCAAGAATTCAGAGTGTGGAGTTCAAACCACTACAGTCAGGTTCTCCAAAGCAGACAACTTCAAAAACTCAACTGCTTATGCATATGCTGCCACAACGCTCTCTTGTCATGCGGCTTTCTCTTAGGCCACTTAAGAGCACACTTTTGCAAATGTATCTCAAATCATTATGCTGGGATGGAGGACGCTCTGCAGTAATTACATGCATTACAGAAAAAAGTCAAAAGATCATAAATTGACTTGGTTAGGAAGTGTGGGGGAAAAGGCACTGTCTCTGTATGAAAACAGTGTGATGGGTAATTTGCATTACTGGATCACTTCAGAGCTCCCTGTCTTCATTCTTCAGGATAAACTACTTTGCTCACTGCATCAAGGTGACAAAACTAGAGTCACTTGATAAAACGATACACATTTATTCCAATATCAGTTACTACACTACCTTCTTTCTCTCACTACAAGCTGTATTTTTAGTTGTTTGAATTACCTCTGTGAATACCACCTCCTGTAATCTACTGCCTCATTTGGTAGTTGCCATCCAGGTGATGAACTCTGTTAGGCCAAAAAAGGTTTTGTATTGTGCCTTTAGGCCAGAGAAGGATTTTTTTTTTTTTTTTGTCTTTTCCAGGAACAAATGCTCTACACTTGTCTTCCAGCCAGGCAGTGCAACACAGAAACTGAAATAGGGATTTTATTTTATATGGAGGTACAATATCTGGCATTTTTTTTTATTTTAAAAAGAAAATAATTTTTAAAAGAGCAATTTATCAGGACTGCTAGCTGAATTAATTTAACCTGTGATTTCTAAGAGAAGCCTGTAGATGTTTGACATTCAGAACTTACCCCAAGTCCTCCCAGAGACAGTAACGCAGTCAAGTGGGGGAGTAGAGTAGAACATGGAGGGGAAGGATTGCATTTACCCCTCTCATTCTGTACTACTCTGGGGCTTTTTCCATTCACACAACCCTCTGCTCCTCACTGAAGAAAAAAGCCCCAAGTACATCATATATGGAAGATCCTAAAACATGTGCATTGCCTTTGAACACGCACTCAAGCCTAATGAAATCATTTAATCAGCAGGGTTGCAAACAGGCTTAAAAGTTTGTATGCTTTGCCTGATTAGGACTAAGGGAATGGGCCCTTAAGGAAACCAGATGGAGATATGATTAGTTTTATTAAGTGTTGATCCAGCTGCTGTATTTATATTCCCCTTATTTATATGAACAATATTTGTCCAAGCATCTGAATACAAAATAGAGAACTTCACTTGCTGTAGGCACTGTTGCTACCTAAGTTTGATCAAGATGGAAGTAAAAATTCAGTCATAATAATGAAGGAGCACTGGCTGGCTGAACCAGATGATATCTTCTGTTTGTTGGTGAATTAAATAGCATTTGTTATCAGCAGTGTCACTGCAGAAATCGGTATAATCAGCGCACATTGCAGCAAAAACAAAAGTATTTTCTCTTTCTACTGTAAAGCACCAGAGATACTGACCTTGTAATACAAAGGACTACAACACAGATGATAGCAATCTGGATGGTTCCAATCACAGCTGCTATTAAGACATACTGAAATCGTACTGGACCTGGAACCACGTATAAAACGCTGTAGTCCTTTTTTTCACAGTGTTGTCCAGTATAGCCGGCATCGCATCTGAAATAAAAAATATTTTTTTTCTCATTATACCTGCTGCTTTCAAAGAATGCTGGAAAAATTGTATCTGGGAAAAAAAATCAGTGGGTGAAACATAAGCTTATATGGGGTTTTTTGAAGAATGGACTCCCACAGAGAGAGTATCAATGAGTGCTCGACCTCTGAGAGGGAAGACTTGTGGTCCTCAGTGTCATCAAGGTCTGTGAGAGTGAACAACACTGTGAGAGTGCCAGGAGGTGCCCGGGGGACCATGACATAACTGGCTTCAAGTGGAACTACTTGCACGTTGTGATGAGAACCCATTTACTTCCTTGCACAACATACTTGAGATTTCTCCCTTTCTTTGGGGAGGTGGGGGAGGGTGAAAAGCCATCTAGCTGTGGTTCCTTATGCAGATTACCCCTAAGGAGGTGATAAGCAATCATCCAGGCTCCATATGAAATGTGATTAGATGTTCCTGAAAGTGGATACATCATTTACATTTCGTCTGGCTGCTATAAAAAACCCCTCTATTGATGCTGCAGCCATCCACCCCGATGCTGCTTGCTGCACTGCTCACCAGTTCCCATCCTGCAGCCTGACATCTCCACTCTGCTGTGATCTTGGGGCCAAGCAGTGCTTTTACAGTTTTAGCTCCTGCCCTGTTTCCCCTTAATTGCCCAAGCAAGAAGTGGAAATCCAGGTCAATGGCAACAGCAACTGTCAGGGACTGAGACAGATGGCTTGGGCTCCTCTCAGGTGTGTGAGTGGAGCACTAACCCTGATGGGTTAAGCCTTTTGCTTCCTCCCGCCAGCTGCCCTGCATTCCCCACAGCTGCCAGCACCCTGAGGAAAGGACATTTTCCAGCTGAATGGAGCACCTAAAATGCAGAACCTGCAAAGAGCAAAATGTATCCTGGCTGTTGTGTGAGCCGAGAGAAGCTGGCTTGAGGTTCTGCCCTGGGGAGAGTCTGGTCTGTATCTTTGCATCCCATTCCAGTGTCCCACGAGAATGGTGCTTCATGTGGAATAATACTTTTCCAGCCACCTGGCCACTGTGTGGACTTCAGATCTGCACCTGTGCAGGGAGGCATTCACTGCAGGAGCACTACAGTGCTTTCACTATATTCTTCCTCCCTGCCCAGACCTCCAAAATCACCTCCTGCTGAAGCAGCCACCTCTGCCCCAGCCAGCTGCCCCACGAAAGGGTTACCTGCTCAGGCTGAGGAGGGCACCTAGCGTGGTCTGAGTGCTTTGTGGAGGGCTTTTAAAAACACATCTAAATATAACTGAGGGTTACTGGTTGGCTTTACAGTCAATTAACATTGTTCATAACTCAATACACTTTTGGGACTTTGTTAAATAATTTAAGTCTGATGGATTTTGTAGCACAAAGGGCCATGGTTGCCATTATTTTCCATAGCTGATCTAGATTAAGTGTTGCTGTAAGTCAGTATTTCCATGTGTGTGGCCTTGCCTTGCTGGCAGGAGAAGGGTTACCTGCAAGACGGTTCCAGCATGTTTGTGGAGTGCTCACACTTGCCATGCATGCAGAAGCCGTTGTAATGCTCTGGACAAGGGATGTAGATCCCTCTTGCACTTTCTTCCAGTTTATTTGCATTCTCTGTGAACACAGGTGAAGGGGAACATTAACCTGACCATGTAGGATAAGGAAAAGTGATGGAAAGAACTCAGCATATGAAAGAAAGGAAAACCAGAAGGACAAGATGTGAAAGATGTTGTTCATGGGAATCAAGAGCAAGGGTTTGCCCCTTCAGACAGGTTGGCTGACGTGAGATTTGCAAGGGTTTATCTCAGTCTTTTATAATTCCTGTCAAGGTATAGCAAATGAGACACCTGAGAAAATAATGTGACTATGCAAAATCTGATGACAGAATAGCACATGCAAAATACATTATTATTTCTGTTTTACTTTACTTTATGTCTCCTCAAACTGAGACAAGGTTGGGAGAGAGACTCTGGACACCTGCTTGTAATATACATTACAATACATTTGGTAATTCAACAGAGCATATACAGAAAGACAATTTTATGGCTGAAGTAGAGAGGGAATCCAGAGCTGAAGTTTATCATCAGTGCTGCTTGCCCATGCCCCAAAGCCCAGTGGCCTCCTCCACATCCAAAAGCATCCAGCACTTTAAACTAGTTTGACTTTCTGAGCCTAGTTCTGCAGCAGTTAGTCACTGAGACTGCAAATCCTGGGAAATCCCTTCATGCAGCCAGGAAAACAGAGGCTTCATTTAGCTTTGAAACAGGTATATGTTCAACTTCACAGACTGAAACACAGAGTGTTACCACCATGAACTCACAAGAATTTTGTAGGCCACCAAGGTATTAATTAATCTGGGTAACTTTCACAAATTCTTCCATTTAACCAATATTTATAACATCTCAAATGGTAACACTTCTTTTTCTGTGATACTATCTTCTAGCCATGATTAATTAAAAACAGAAGAAAGAAATCTCATGATGGATGTCTGAGGAAATGTAGTTTGTGTGCAAATAAGTTGAAGCATTTTTATCTTCCAAAGGAAGTCCCTGAGTGTTATAAAACAATTGCAGTTTGTGTTCTGCCTCCAAGCCACTCATGCCAGCAGCAGGCATGCTTAGGTATTATTCCACCTCTGGGAAAAGTGTGTGCAGCAGATCCAAGATTCAGATTTTCATAATCAATTTCTTTTCTGTCGCTGCTGTCCAAGGAGAGTTGTAAGAGTCTCTAACCACTTGCACTAATAAAGTTGGTTACATTGCCCTGATGTGAAAACACACCAGCTCCCAGCAAATGAGAGTGACAGGCAACCTCTACATCCCTGCTGACAGCATTAGCTTCTCTTTCATCCTTAGGGTTCTCAGGACCTATGCACTATGGTCCATATTGCATCTTTTCAAATA
>VZTT01076590.1:24403-44717 GCA_013400855.1 Buphagus erythrorhynchus
AGGAGAAGGAGAAGGAGAAGGAGAAGGAGAAGGAGAAGGAGAAGGAGAAGGAGAAGGAGAAGGAGAAGGAGAAGGAGAAGGGAAGGGAAGGGAAGGGAAGGGAAGGTGGTATTTGGCAGCCAGTGAACTGGGTGTAATGGACAGCATATGTGTGTGTGCATGTGACTTTGTAAGACTACTGATGAGATCAGGAGCAAAATAAGACCATAAATATTTGATTTTTTTTTCCATATTCTATTTTGGTTACAAGCCAAAGTGAGCAGTCGTGAATGGGAATGTTTCCTCAGGCTTTTGCCTGATGATTAGGGTTGTCTATGTATAATTTCAGTGCACATGCACAGCTCACATCCCTGCAAGGGCCACATTCTTTTTGCCAGAAAACCTGTGCAGAGTGGCAGGGAGTGTTTAATGCAACTGATGGTCTTGTGCAGGTCTGGAACTAAAGTTCAAGTTTGTAGCTTGACTGGCTACAAACACGAGAGAGAAACAGAAATGGCACATTACTACTCACATGAAAGAGATATTTCCTATGATTTACATGTAACTGATGGAAGTATATTCTATTCTGATAGTCGATGCAAATCAAATGTGTCACATGGTTTGCTACTCAAAAGCACAAATAAATACTGTAATATTAACAGTCCTGAAATAGTGTCATGGAAAGGACAGGCATGCACAGCTAACATAAGACACTGAGTTTCACAGAGTAACTTTGCTGTTTAATACCACGTGCATTAGCTAGCTCATGTTTTTCACATCTTTTCACATCTTCCAGAATCAGAAGCATCATCCTCTATAGTATAATTCAATGATAAATTCCTACCCTTCAGGTCTTTTGAGTATTCCCTTGGACGGTTCCCTCCATGCTGAGAAGTATTCACAAGCACATTAGCCAATGCATTTCTGTATGTGTTTGTGTGAAAAAGTAGTCTGTAAGCTGTATACCACTGTGCACTGACACTAGTGAAACTCTTGTTCTCTGCTCTGTTCTCCTGTGCTTTATCATGGCTTTAGGGTGCTATGCCTCATTACAATTTTAGTCTGTTCAGATCAGCAGCTGACCTTTCCCTTTGTTATGGAAAACTCCATGCATATTCCTGGAGCTATACAAATGATAAATAAAAATCACCTAATCCCTAACGGGTGTGCACAGAAACTCTCCATACCAAATTTTCTAACATCACTATCTGTCCTTAGGTATTCATTACTGTGAACAGCCAATGATCAGGCTATAACCTGGAAAGGTTTAGTGGAAGAATGCATTTTAAATGGTTCAGAGTTAATACATAAATAACTTAATTTCCAGAATAGTCCACTAGAAGCAAGAGTCTGTACAGAAATCTTGTTTTACCTCTGTCTCTCTACCTCTGTTCTTTTAGGCTCTTTTTCTTGAAGTTTTAAAGTTCAGCCTCATATCCATGATCTGTTTGTTTCAGTGCCCTAGTACTTAATACATGATGTTTAATAAACTGATTACCTACGGAAGCCTAAAAATTATTCAGTTCTGAAATGCTGCTGAAGAAACATCAGACAGTTTGTCATCCTGTACCAGGAAAGAATGAGTAAGTACTAAAAGTGGCTTCACATCCTTTCTATATATAGAAATCCTATTACAATTACCCTTAACTGTCCTTTGCCTTGCTGTAGTAGTTTCTTCTGTGTCCTCTGTACCTTCATAAGTAAATACAATAAGATGCCACGGTTCTTTTGTGTATATAAAAAGAAGAGGCAAACCTGATCCACTTTTAGTGTATAGCTAATTTCCAAGTAAATGTGTTCTATCCTCATCCTCATCTTCACATTTGTTTCACAGTTTGAGTGTGCAGTAACAGTTCTTGATGCTGTATCTAGTTTCACATTTTGAGAATTAAACTGTTTCTCAGAGTATCTCCCATTGTCACATCTTGTGTTTGGAATACAAAGCATTCAGAAAAGAGTCAGGCAGCATGAATAGCTTCAGGAAGCAAATTTGTGCAGAATTCATGGCCTGCATAAAGAATGAAGGTGGATTTAGTGAAGGGCCTGCCACAGATGGATAATGATTATAATAACCACCAGTGCATCTAATCACTTTTTTAGCAGTTCTTTAAAGGACTTTTTTGTTGACAAAGTTTTTTATTCCCATTGCTGTCAGTTCAGAGCTTGTTTCTTTCCTTCTGAAGATTAATGGTCAGTTAACTGCTCATGGCTGAGCAAGGCTCATTAAAGGAATATTGTCTAATCATCTACAACACTGCTGTCTCCCCTTATTCCAAGCATATCATTTTGCAGAAACGGGATCAGAGATTAATTGAGTCAATTAGCAGCTAGCTTTGGAGACAGTTTGGGACACCTAAGATTTCCCACTTACCATATTGATTTGTGTGCAAAACGGCATCTAATTTTCCACACTTCAGGACTGGCAGGCATCCAGTCTGTTATTTTTCTATCCTACTGGCTAAGAACATTCCATCTGATCTTTGCCCATAAGTTGCATTTCTTTAATCTTCCTTATAAATGCTGTCATTCTATTTAGGTACTTGGGGGGTTGTTTAATATATTTTTCAAAAATCAAGCTATGTTGGTAAAATACAGGCCCAGCCAAGCTTAAATCTAAGACATTAGTTCTAAATCAGGAGTTACAGTGCTTACCTGACTGAAAATGGGCCAACTTCCATAGTAATTGATAACCTGTAGATTTCTGGTGAATCAGTGCTTTTCACAGAAGAGGACAAACAAACATTAAATTCCTCAGTATGTATATATAGTTTGAAAGTTTAGGCTGCTCTCTCTTCCCACATCTGGTCCTTGTCATTCCTTATCTTAAGGCAGAGCTCATGTAGTTGATGGCCAGCTTCTGGCCTTGATCAGGAACCCAGAGTGGGTTTCAAGCATTCAGAAAGGCACTGCTACCTTCTTCCTGGGTGCGCTTAGAAGTACATGAGAACAATTTCATGAAGCTAAATACTGCTGCTTTACAGGTGAAAACACTAGCAGAGTTTCTATTTAATCTTTTGTCTTCCATCCTAATAATGCTGAAGTACTCCCCAATCATTAGCAGTAAAAGACCCCCTATGTCCTTACAAGATGCAGAGGAAATCAGTAATTTAATCTGGAGTTCTATTTGTAAAGATAAATTATGAGGAGCTTTGACTTGCAAGAGTAAATGGTATTGTGACTATCTCTGCTGAGGAAGACCATCCCAGCGACATTATATTCTCCTCTTGCACCAGCAGAAAGTGTACACTTACTGCTGACTTTCAGCACTTCTACAGACTTGCCTGACCTAAAGTATCAGGAAAAAATTCTTTAGATACAACTTTTCCTGTAAGCAGTGGAATATTGTGAAGACCAGCCTTTATGTTAATAAGAAAAGGAGTGGATATTCGTATGTTTTTATGAAAGACAGTAACACATTTATTTCTGTCTAAAATAGAAGTTAGCAAGATAGAAGTGAAGGAAGGAGGAGAACAGTATCTGATTCAGATAGCATTGAGAAGTGGGTGACTGATTTGAATTGACTTTCACAGGGATGAAGGAACCTCAACTACAGAACTGAAACACCTCCAAAGTCACAGAACATGATCATCTGCTACACCTACTAATATTTACTTCTGTTATTTCCTTATAGATAGCCCTCAGTTTGGAAGGTTAAGCAAGGCTTTTGGAATCTCTGCAACTCTTTTAATGCCTTTGAATAGAATAGGCTCTCTGTTACTCAGATGATAATAGTAATTCTTTGCACTTCCTTGAATTAGTCTTGCTTCAGCAAGGAATCAGATCCTCAGTGTCCAACATTTTCACATAGCAGTTTTTTGCTGTTCACATGCCTAAAATGAAATTGAGAGTTTTAATCTGCTTGTTTACTAAGGTTCCTTAACAGCCTTAATATCTACCTCCTCAGTTTTCCATCAGCAAGTACCACTATTCAGCAGAGTGGAGAACAGAGATAATTGCTTGAAAGACAAAAACCACAAGTAATGCAAGCTTGCATGAGCCAGCTCATTAGCAAGCATCCTCTTCACTTCCAAAGTGCAATTCAAAGCTCTGGGCCAGTTATGCACAAAAATTTTGATTCCTGGGGATTATTTAGTGAAGGTAGTGGGAAATACTATTGTAAGAAACCACAGCTTTCAATTGCTTAGTGGGTGCAACAGATTCTCTGCTACTTTGTGTAATCAGATTTGCTTCTTTAGCTAAATCATGACATCCTGTTAGCTTTAAAAAAAACACAGAAAACCTTGTTTCTAACCTGGCAGTTTTCTGCCTCTTCCTCATTAGTTAGACCAGATTACCTGCTTTCTATTTTCCTTTCAGGACTGTGATAGGAAAGCATCTTCTCTGCTGGTTTCTTTAAAGGAAATGTTTGTCACTGTCTCTTTTGTCTCTTCCTCCTGTTATCAGCTGCCCTTTTGCTCCATGGCAGGCAGGTATTCTTGAAGGTGAGAAAGCAGTATGAGAGGACCTGCAGAGAAATGGGAAACTTTCAGTGGGATCAACGAATCTGAGTCTGGTGAAAGGTGACCCCACAGTTGCCATAGGTCAGATTGTTGAGTAGCCATATATTAAAAATTGCTATTAGCCCCTGTCTTTCTCAAAAGAGAATCAGCAGTTTTATGAAGAAGATATCTGAAGTCTTGCACTGTACTGAAAAACAGCAAAAAGCAAGCCTTTCCAAAATTATGCCTCTTGCAATGGAAATAAGATTCTTACACCTAGTACCCTCCTATGTTTGTGTTGCATTTTTCAGTACAAAATTAAATTTTTTATTCGGTGAAGCTGGCTATTCTAGCCAAGATTAAGGGTTCTAAGGATCATGAATACTAAATTCTATTTATGTAATAGCATAGTCAGAGCAGACATACAATATTACAGTCAAAGAAGAGAACATCCTTTAGGTAAAAGACCTCAGTGTATGAATAAAAGGTTCTAAACAAAGTGCAAACTTCCTTTCAGTCTCTTAAAAATACTCACATCCTCCAAAGTTGTAGAAAAGGTCATAAACCTGAGGTTTGTAGCTATCTCAGGAAGAGCGGTCTTTTATTTATAAGAATGGATATTAGTTGTGACTTACAGCATATGGCCAAAGCCAAATCCTCTCACCTGCCACTGGATTTAGGTAGATATTTGTCACTGAAGTCCTACATTACTTAAAAAAATACACAACTTAAGGAAGTACCTGGAGGGACCTAACTCTTTTGCTGCTTTCCCTTCTACTGCAAAGCCTCTCCTCTGATATACAGACCCTAGGAAGCAGAAAATATGTGTCCCTTGTGTTCTCTTTGTTTAAGGGTCTCTTTTTAGAATCTGACAAAATGGTTTGGGGTGCTTATTACACCCCAAATTTTGTAAACCAAACCAATGTCTTAGTAACATAACAGAATTAAAAATCCCACTATACTTATTTGCCCATCTTAAAAGTATGCTGCTAAACACACACCCTGCAATGCAAATGGGAGGCAAATTAGCATATCTGACCACAGACAGTCATTCTCCAAAGAGTAGTGTGTTTAGATATAAATGATTAGCCAGTAATGAAATAGCAGCAGTAGTGATGAACCTATTTCCTCAGTTCTAATTACATAGGCTCTGAAGAGGTCTAAGCTATGTTCCCTGAAAAGCTAATTATTCTACCAAGAACACTTTCTGCATTACAAATAAATTAATACCCACAGGAATAACTGAGCTGAAGTAAACGTGACAATGTTTCTACCACAGGGAAAAGCATTTTCTCCAGAATTTTTAACCATTCAAATACTGGAAAAGCTTCATTTTCCCCCTTGAAAATAAATAAATTTTGATAAACAGTTCAGATATTGCAATGTTCTTGATCTCTCTATTTGGTTATTCATTACAAGGACCATTTTAATCCCTTTTACATTTTCCAGAAGACATTACTTCTGATTTTTCTATCTAAAGTTAGTTACTCATTACCTTTAAAGCACCTTAATAAATGCTTTAATATGGGGCTATAATAAAAGGACTTTACAAAAAAAAAAGTCCTAAAACTGCAACAGAACTGAACCAAAGATTTCTTCATATAACTTCAGTGTAATAAGAAGAATTACTAAAATAAAAGTGATCCCATATGTAACAGCCTACTGCCTAGAAGTAAAAGAAATGCTTACTGAGAATTCAAAGGCTCCCTAAAATTAAAAGGTAAAAAGGGGAAATTGGCACCTGAATTGAAAGCCCTGTATTTAGAGACACACTACATGACACTAGGCAAAGTTGTAAGACTGCTACTTTCAAATGCTGCTCTTTGAAAATATGCAACCTAGGCTGTCTGCAGCTTTTCTTCCTGGGTACTTTGTGTCCTTTCTCCTCCTTACCTCTTCCTAAGATTAGCAGCAACACAGGTGGAAAGGGAGGGAAGGGGCAAAGTCCTTGAGGTTCGCAGTATCTCAAATTTCCAACTCTAGCCCTACTGTTAGGAAGATAATGTACCCATGTATCTAAGTGGAGAAGCCAATAGATTCTAGCAGGGCCAGAGAGAATTGTCATGTTCAGTTCTAACAGCACCTTGAGACCATTTATCCTTTCCAATTTCTGCTTCTTTTACTTCTCAACTTTGTGCATGGAACAAACCCACCAACTCTGGATTTAACTAAGACATTTATAGACACTATATTATTGTCTCTAAATGGCTGGTTTATCTTAAGGTAAGCTTAAGAAATTTCTTGAGATAAATACCCACCAACCCATCCTGCAACTGAGAGCAAGGGAGTGAGCAAGGTGCTCTTTTGGCTTGTTAAAAAAACCAAAATATTTCCCTGGAAAAGCAGAGTCATGTAAAGCAACACTGCACTCCACTAGTTACTCACTAAGGAGCTGCCATAATATATTTTAACTGGGCAAGTTATAGTATGATCAGAATGGTAAATGGATTCAAATATTTAAGTTTCAACTGACAGATTGAGGAAGAGGGCCTCATATATTCATTATATTCATTGCACACAATTTTATAGTACCTAATTTTTGTACTTAGCATTGCAATGAGGATTGATAGAACCAATCCAAACCCTTCACATAAAATGAAACAACATGAAAATGAGAGGACATATGATTTATAAATTATGAAATTAAGCATAAGATTAGAGCTTTATGCCTAGCGTAATAAGCACAAGAAATATTTGATTTCAAACAGAACAAAGGGCATGATGGGCATTTTTTTTCCACTGATGTATAGTCCTAATGGATCTGTCTGGGATATTTGACATAAGAATAAAGAAAAGAAACAGTTTGTTGAGAGGTTAAAGACCTTTCCTTTTTTGATATTGAAATGCTGAGCCTAGTTTTCAGTACAGCAATTTGACTAACATAAAACTTGAACTGAGATGAATGAGACTTCCCTTTAGTTTTCTCTTTTAAAATCTGATCCCTATTTCTTAACTGAAAACCAGCAAAAATAAAGGAAATCAGAAATGTAACTTTTTTTCAGTCCATTAGATAAAGAAATGTATATGTCATTGACTAGGTAATAGCTTTCTCAGAAATAATGAATACTCAAGACTCAGTCTGGTGGTGATGCAGCACAAGAATATGGCAAGGAAAGAAAATACAAAATGCTATGTAGAAATCAAATATTTGAGCTAAAAGCAGAGGGGATTTTAAAAACAATGATTATGCTAGTGCAATGGCAGATGCAGTTTCCTGTAAAAACAAACTTTCACTGCTTAGATTTAAGATTAAAATCACTTTACTTGAAACAGTGAAAACCTGTGAGGAAAAACATACTTGTTATGCTCCAGGCTTAATCCAAAAAGCTGTTTAGTTAAATCCATGAAAGTTTTTGACAGACCTAACTGCCTTGCCTATGATTAACAGTCCACCTTCAGCTTTCAAGCCTTCATTCCTCACAGGCTCTGACTATGGAAATGCCTGACACCTCCAAAAGAAACTACAGCACTGAAGGATGCCTGGTAAAGCAGGGTGCAGAGGCATGTTTTCCTCAGCATCACTGCCAGCCACTGCAAATGAGTCAAGCTTGGTTGCTGTGCTTTACATTGCTCCCTGTGCAATGCAGAACCAAGTGTAGGTCACAGCCTTCATCTTCGAGGTATCTCCTCACTGAAACAAAAGATTTAGTTTACAAGGATGTAGAACACAGCTGAAAACACTTCTCAGGTGGAATGGAATAATATGGCTACAGCTCATCTTTACAGAGAATAGGACTGGCACAATCTGACATTTAAATATCAGACACCTACAACCTGAAATAGAAAGCTCATTTTTTTACCTTGTCTTCTTACGTGAGTATTAATGATGTTGCTTAGTGAATGTATATGAATTTTCAAAACCAAACACTCAGGTACTCACTTCTATATCTGGGCAAAGAGGGGAGAACAAACTGCCTCTCAGGCATTAGATACAATGCTTAGACAAGATAATAAAAGGTACATTTCCAGTTCTGGGCTCCTCAGTACAAGAGAGACATGGAGCTCCTGGAGCTGGTCCAGCAGAGGGCTAAAGGTGAGTAAGGAACTGGAACATCTCTCTTACTAGGACAGGCTGGGAGAGTGAACAGGCTGGGCCTGTTCAACCTGGAGAAGAGACAACCAGGAGGGCATTTCATAAATGTGTAAAAATAGCTGAAAGGAGGGTGTCAAGAGCCTGGAGCCAGGCTCTGCTCAGTGGTGCCAGCCAGCAGGACAAGAGGCCAGGAGACAAGATGCAAAGGAAGTTCCACCTCAATGTAAGAAAGAACTTCTTTACTGTGCAGGTGACCAGGCACTGCTCTCAGGTTGCCCAGAGAAGTCGTAGAGTTTCCCTCACAGGAGATATTCAAGAACTGTTTGGATGCAATCCTGTGCCATGTGCTCTAGGATGACCCTGCTTGAGCAGGGAGGCTGGACCAGATGGCCCACTGTGGACCCTTCCAACCTGACCCATCCTGTGATTCTGTACCTGATTGCACTTACAGTGAAAAATACAGTCAGAAAACAGAGGAGGTTAAGATGTAAAACTCTTGGAAGAAAATAGCACCCAAAGTTGTTGGGATGGAGGAGAAGGACAGGGAAGAAAGAAAAAGTGTGAAGAAAGGGACTGACAAAAGCATTTAAAATATCTTCCTTGTATTTCTCTGATTTCCTGCTTTCTGCATTCATTAGCCTTCTTTCAATAGACATAAGAAGCATTTGACTTTGTACTACATGGAATGGGAGGAATAAAGAGAAATGCCCTTGAACCATTCTAGATGCAGAAATCACCTATGTCTGTCTTCTGTTTTTTAATATCAGAACAAGTAAGTAATTTTTTACCATCTCTGGTTGAGTAGTTCTATTAAAAATGGCTTCCTTTTATAAGACATAACCCACACACATCCCTTTCTAAAACAAAGGGATGGATGGCTCTGAACAGTGAGCAATTCCATCTTAACCTTGAATTTGTTTTGTTACTAGGGCGATGCAGATTGCTAGTCTAACACTACAAGCAAAAAAAAAATTTTGATAAAGTCTTTTCCATGGTACTTACAAGGGGAACAGGTTTCATAGTTAAGGAGATAGAAACTATCCTTCCTCTGAGCTGCTGGTGGAATTTCTCCCAAAATCCCAGCTTCTGTATGGCTATCCAATGGCATGCCTAGGAGCTGGTTCCTGCTCATCTGTGCTTTGGCCCTCTTTGTGATAATGGCAGATAAGGTGATCTTTGGCTGCACCCAGTGCAGACTTTGAAACTGATTCTAAAATTACTGATAATGACAGTGAATGCATGTAAGATTTATTACAGATCATTCATTCACTTATATATGTCTGTGTAGAAAGGTACTCAAGGTTTTTTAGGACAGGACCAGTATCTCAGTATTTGGGAAGATCTGTGACATTACACTGTGTCTCTGATGCCTGGACAGATGAAATCTAAAGTGATGAATATTTCCCAACAAGAATTTATCACCTTAGAGCAACAATTACTGAAGAGTGAATGAGGCAAGAGAGAAAATTATGCTGATCAGTGAAGTAATGTCTTTGGAGGAACTTGTGATTCTTAAGAGGCTAAATCATTCAAGTGACAAGGATCCTGTAAAATCTTTATTTCAAGTGCTTGCTTGCATCAAATTGTGATAAAAATCTGATAGGTGAAATTTTGCAGGATAGCTTAAATAGAAGAACAGCCTCTCTTCTGATTTTTAATTATCACATTTCAAATTCAAATTCAACAGTATATAAGACAGAAAATATTTTTTGTTCATACTTCAATAAGCTTACATTATACTGTCAGGATGGCCAAGATGAGAGTCTAGTTGAAGCACGCACTGCATTCTGGATAACTTTAACCAGGTTTAGCAAACTTTTCAGTTCAACACTTTCCAAAAAGTAGCAGCTGAATTGGGGGTAAACAAAAGCAGTAGAAATACTTCGTAGGCATCACTTTTTATGTATTTAGGTATTGGAAAAACATGGATAGCAGTTATGTGTGGCAAAAGAATAAGCTATGGATTTGCTGGAAAATAATTCATTCTGATGATAAAACCTCTTTTTTGCCCCCTTGCAATTTTAGCATGCACATACTTTCCACTGTAGTAGCTGCTTCTTTGATTACTTCAGCAAAACTAAGCTGCCAATAACTTTTCTTCGGGTACCTGAACTTATTTCAGAGTGGCATTCACCTGATCACATCTGCTCTTTGGCTTTTTTTTTTTTTTTTTTTNNNNTTTTTTGTTTTTTTTTTTGCAGAGGACTGGCAGGGCCAAAAAGCCATGGGAACACGTGGGAGCAGCTGCACCATGTTGCCTGGGCATGTTTTCTCCCAGTGCAGCCGGCTCCAGGGGCTGTGCTGGCTCCATCTCTGATCCCCCCCAGTGAGTGTCCCCCAGAAATTCTCCAAGCATCTCTGCTAACACCAGCGGCTGGGGAACCAAATATATTCAGGCAGTCTGTCCTATTAACCGAGATTATGATTCATTTAAAAGCACAGAGGTGAAAAGCAATTAGTATTAGTGATGATATTGAAGTGAAATTCTTCTGGAGAGGAAAGACTAGGAGAGAGAAACATTTTTTCCTGACGTTTTTCAGCAACTGAGACAATTTCTAGATAAAAATAAGTGACTCACCCTAAGCATTTTTGTCACTTGTTATTTAAAGGGAATTATCATGGCTTGGCATTAGTTCTGAGGTATAATTCACAGTGTTTAAAATAACAAATATGTAGCATCCTCTTGGTAAACAGATCCATAGAGAGGGCAGTCAAATGGAGGTCTGCATTCTGTTTTGTTATATGTCCAGCATTACTTACATTTGGTAACTACTGAAACCCTTAAGCCTTAAATCTCCTCTTTCTCTTATAAAATACTGTGAGATTAGAAGGTCTGCACTAATCAAGTGCCATCAATAAAAAAATCCCAAACCCACTGTGGAGCAGCCAGTGCTAGCCAAGTCAAAGGGGAAGGTATTGTGTAAATCCTCAAAGGTAGACCTTAAGTATATTTTCTCTGCTTAATATGATTTGTAAAATACGAAGGTAAAGGTGTTTCTCTGTACCTTATTATCTGCTGAGAATAATAATGCATTAGAAAAATGAGCATAAAGAAAATAATGCTTTAATTAACAGGAACAAAAAGACTTTGTTAACTTGAATGCTCCAGAGTCTGGGATTCACACTCAGATTATTTCTAATCCATTGTGAAAAAAAAAATATTTGTTTTCTTTTTTTTTAAAAGCTTCATCTTATAGTTGGGGTAGACTAAGTGCCCTGGGTGTAGATGCACAAAGAAGCAGATAACAGCAGATGAATCTGAGTTAAAACGACATCTGTTATAAGTGAAATTCCAAGCTGGAGACATACCTTGTTCACATTTTCTTAAAAATATCACAAAATACTTATCTAGACTCTTCTGTGCCTAAATACCTTCCCCAGTTTTCTTATTTGCTGGGAAATACAGCAACAAGACTTGTGAAATATTAATTAAATTAATAAAAAATAAATAGGGTTTCATTTCTTGGAAAATTTTATTTCTGACATTTTCTAATGAAAAGCTTTGATTTGGTATGTGGAAAATGCAATTTAAAATAATAAAAAGTATACAACGAGGTACATCTTTCCAAGCTGAATAAAATGTCTCTTTCCTTCAAGATGAATTATTAAAGTTTTTCACTTTAATAATTTCAAACATGAAATTGAAAAGTCTACAATTAATAGATGAAAAAAAGTATTCAAAACATCCCAGTGACTGTATTGATATTTACATTTCTAGCTTGCTTGGCTTAGTGCCAAATCTATATCCTCTTCTAAGAGCTAAAAGAGAATATTTCTTAGAGAAGTGCTAATGTCAGTTCATTAGAGTCCTGTGACTGAAGGCCTTCAGCTGAACACGTGGTACATTTTACCCTTAAGAAGATTACCCCCATATTAATTGAATTTTCTAAACATCCTTTAAGGAATATCACTATTATCTTACTTCTTTATTGAAGGCAAAGCCCATGAGTGTTTAAAATGAGGCCAATTTTGCTGCTTTAAGTATGATGATTATCAGTTATATTGAGAATAACACTATGGCACCTTATATTAGCTACTTGAGAAGGAAAAATACAATTAACACGGTCTGCTCTTCTCTGAACCTATGCCAGTATAATAACATTTGATTTTAAATTAACTTTTTTTTAAACTTACGAGCCAGAGGCTGTCTCAATGGTTGAAATTTGGAAGGAAAACTTTTAGTGTGATGTGTGTGCACTGAATAAGATGTGCTGAAGCCAAAATTTCTGTAAGTGACTCAGGTGAGTAGCGTGCTCCAACTGTGAATGAAGTTCAGGGTTGTTTACTGGCCTCTTGTCTAGTAAACATGAGATGGATTCTGCCACGTAGCAGGGCATAACATTCAGAGTATTAGAGAAGTCATCAAGGAAAAGAAGTACAGCACAGAATTTGTTATTGACTGAACATTCATTTTGGTTTTGGTTAAAGCATGAGAACAATTTATATGCATTTATCAGAACAAACAACTAGAAATGGATCCTGAATCCTTCTCATGATTCTCCTGTTCGCCCCACACATCAAAATATTCTTGGGCTGAAAGTCAGCTGTAAGCAAAAGCTGCAAAGCAAAAACAAGTTTTCTTTTCTTTTCAATGTGAATATCTCCATCCCCACCATACTCATTTCAGCAGAATGCCAGAGGGCTAATAGATGATCAGTGAGTTTTTAAACCTATCATGGATATTCTTGCTCTTTTACATTGAAACAGTTTTCACTGGAAACTTGAAAAGCCAAGAGCCATCTGAAAAGCTGACACTTTGAAGGCAGGAGTATCCATACAGTACAGTATATTAGAATCTGAAAGTGGAAAAGCTTATTCTCAGTCTCCCATAAAACACACAGATTTTCAGAGGTACAAGCACTTTCATCTTGCCCTTGCAGTTAAGAGATCTTGTCAATCCTGAAATTAAGAAGAGGGGGTTTTGTCTTGGCCATGAAACATACAGCACATCAACATTCAAAATGCAGTTCAGAGAAAGATCTCAGTAGGATTGGATCTGAAACCTATTTTCATTAATTCCTGATTCAGAAATACATCTGTAAGACTGTTCTCTCATTTAAAACTAAGGATTTAGACGCACGTATGTGATGAATACACCACAAGAACAGTTGCAGAAAACTTTCCAGAAAGATCAGCTTTTTAGTCTATCAATCCTGAAACAGTTGCTTTGAGCAGCAGGAATTATCAAACATCTCAAGATATTCAGTGTAAAGATGAAGCTTTTGATGCCAGTCAAATAAATCCAAGAGTCAGCTTTCACTGGCTTATAACCTTCACAGCTGTAACAAACAGCTTGGAAATGTGACAGTCAGAGCATGATCATTGACCCAAACACAGGCATCTGGTGTCATTTAGGATGCCCTTCTGGACCCTGACTGGCCTCCAGCTACTGCTCCACAAGGGCACAGGTCTTCTATAGCTCTAATGTCACATCTGCAAGACTCATGCAGATGCCCTGGATACCCCACCAGGGCATCTGAAATGATACTGGCTAACTGCATCAAGGCAACTGAATGCAGCACTCTGTGAGAAAAGAATGCAAGCAAAAGGATTCAAAGCTGATATCTCAGATCCGTAATTATTTTTAAATTGTTATAATTATGAGAAGCTCACCAGTGATTTCAGAATGCTTCAGCTGGCAAGTATTCAACTGGAGTATGCAAAGTGATTTTTCACATGTCGGCAATTAATTAGGCACTAGAAGTATTCAGCTAAGTCTTCCCTCAGATGAGCATTTATAGAAAGGATAACATTTTGGTGCAATTCTTTTACTAACAGGCTGCTTGGGAAACTGCAGTGTTTTGTGAAAATTTTGGACTGACTGCTTCAAAACCTTGACAATATGTTTAGTCTGCATAAATGAGGGAAAACATATTTTGTTTTGTTCAGCATGCTCTGAACTTTCACAGTTACATAATTATCTGCTCAGATGGTCCCACAGTCTTATTTTGACTGAAAGGGAAATTGGAAATGTTGATAAAATAAACCCAGGCTGGAAGCTTGGCAGCTCTGCCATTTGTTGGAGAGAAAAAGACTCAGGTTCAGGACTTTCTTTAGTATGTGATGTTTTTCTCTGCAAACCAATGGCTGACATGGTGATAGTTAGCTGCTACAAGGACATTAAAAATGGATGGACTATGCTTTTCTGGTTTTCTGGTCTCCTGAATAAAGATATTATGAGAATGTTGAGTTGCATATTGTGGGGCAAGCTGAGATGCTGGCATTTCATACCACCCAGAATCTGAATCAAAGTACTTGATCTGATTTTGCAATGAAGCAGTCCAGGGTTTTGTTTCAAAACTTTAAACTCTCAGGAAGGCTCATTTTTTCTTTTTCAGTACCTTGTGTGTAAAACTAAGGTGTCAATGATTTCCTCTGCAAAGCATGGATGCCAATGCTATGGGCTATTTAAGACAGTCTTGATGAGTAGAAAAGGACAGGTATGATTTGACAAGTTGGGAAAAATAAAAAATGGAAATTTTCAGATTACTTCTTGTCAAATATTATGACAACTCAGTCCCTGACCATTAAATGGATTTCAATGTGGGAAACTTTCTGCTGTGAATTCTCTGAAAATTATTGTCATTCCTTAGTTCTGCACATAAGTTCTTCCATAAGTTAAGGTGAAGTTTATAGGAAATGAGGAGCTTTTCCTTGCCAGCTCTTTGCCTCCATATCAGCCAAGACAAAGATGGTCCAAAAGTGTAACTGCCCTGCATCCTTAATCATTGTCTGTGCTAGCAAAGAGTGAAATCTGCTTCTGGAGCTCCTGTGTTGTGTGTGAAATCTGCTTCTGGATCTCCTGTGTTGTGTGTTCTGCAGCTCCTGGAGCTTCTGTGTTGTTAACACATCTTACATCTCTTGTCCCTAGGTGTAGATGCCATCATGGTACCCAAGACAGCTGAGGCTTGCTTTGTTAATTTTTCATATGTGCATCAATATATCATGTTTTTGTGCTTAAATTTAATTGATTGGTTCTTGACAGAAATTTTTTCACAGAAAAATCTGAACTGTCTCCTGCAGCAATACAGAGGTACGCTTTGGGCAGATCTAGAAGGGAATGCAGACAGTTTTTATTTTCTCTTGCACATAACCAGTGGTGTGTCTGTTCAGTATTCATGAATGTGTGCAAAGTACAACTTGATACAGATTTCTTAACTTCCAGGACCGCTAAAGAAGTGCATTGCTTTTGGCTCCTTGCATCTTAAGTTTCACAGTAAAACTTCTCTGCTTCAATTCTGCTGGTTTCATACTTTCTTCCTTATCAGAGGTGCTGAACAAAACTGTCCAGGCCATGAGGCACTGTCAGCCTTGCCCATCCCTGCTCAGCCTCCCCAGAAGCCCCCTGCCCAAGGGGAGAGCTCCTGTCAGGAGTCTCTTCGCTCTGCTCAGGGCACAGGACTGATCCCATGCCAGCCTACTGGGGCCACCAGGTGCCATGGGCTCTGCTGAGCCAGGCCCACTGTGGTCCCACAGCCCAGCATGACCTTGTCCTAATGTCTGGGGAGGTGCCCAATGTCGGGGTTGCCCTGTGCCTCCCTGCTCCTGGCTGGGGTGGCATGTGGTGAGCTGCCAGCCCTGCCCTGCTGTGCTTGAGGTGCCCCAACAGGAACCTCTAAATTATTATTAATGACTGAAACTAAGGCAGGATGAATCCACATCTTCATACGGCATTTATTTGGGAATGCCACATCCTGGAAACAGTTTAACATGCAATGGTCCCAGTGGATAACCCCTTCAATCATGTTACTGGAATACCAAGGCTACATACTGTTAGTCCAGACTAGGCCAGAAAATAAATGCCACTTTCTCACAAAACGCCTTGAACATCCATGGTCTCAAAGGAGCACAAAAACTTTGGTTAAAACTATGTAATGTTCCTATATAAAGAGATTAAAATTGAGGGGAATGGAGAATAGTGGAGTTGGGGGTCCACTGGATTTGAATTGAACACAACTTTCCAGAGGCTGGCAGCCAAGTGTACATATGGTGTATCTCTCAGCAGCTTTCTCTGGTGCATTGATTCTTCATAACTTATGGATTCAGTTTAGGACAAGATTAGGTGTGTCCACCATGCCTGTGATGGGCAGACCTACTGTATCTGCCTGTAGAAGACTGTGCCCATCAGGACTCAGCAAGACACAGGCTGTGCCTTAGACTGCCCAGGCTCCCCCATGGCATCCACCAACAGCCTTCCTGCCTTCTACAGCCTTTCTCTGTAGACTTCTCATGCCTTTATACACCTGTGCATTTAATATTAACAGAAAGCTTTTCAGAATTCAAAGTTTGAATATTTTCCAAGGTGTCAATCTAGAACCATGCCGTGTCCTTTCCGATGATCAAAACAGTTAACCTTGAAGACTAGAATGAAAGAACATTTTCTTATTTCCAAGAAGGGCTCTGTGCTGAGAGCACTGACAACTTCATGCTGCTTAGGACCTCCACTGGTCTTCCAGACAGAAAAGAGCAGTAGGGCTGTACTTTCTTGTAAATATTAATTGCTAAAATGATCCTAATTCTGGTGGACAGGGGATTCCAAGGAAATGTTTCTCTTCCAGTGCAGCCTGCAAACTGGCCTGAGTGACTTTTTCCTTACAGATAATCTGCAAGGCTATAGGTGATGTTTCTGGGTTAAAGACACTTTTTCTTAGGTGGGCCTGGATTTAAGGGATAAAGGCTTTAAACTTCTCATTGAAAGTTTTTCTGTCTGTGGATTATCAGGGCTGCAGGAACACATCAGGACAGGCTTTTGCAGGACACTCCCCACTCCTCAGAGAAGGATACAGTTAACTTTAAAAATACAATCTGTTTTCATACTGCATAATGCTCATGATTAAATGTGAATTTCTCATAGCTGTTAGAGCCTGGGGCAGTCACCAAGCCCCAGCTGATAAATGTTGCTTAAATGAAAAGACATTTTTTTGTTAGGCTCCTGGCAATTCAATAATGATGTGGACAAATCTCTGGCAGGGTAACTGCCAGACTCTGCAAACTTTCAAGGAGTTTTTTCAAATGTCATGATAACAATACGTCAAATCACTGATTTCTGGCCCAGAATCACATACCACAAGGATAAAGCTAATTTCCTAATAACTTCTACATGACACTACAAAATTTCCTTTTTTATTTTGGAAAATGTACCAGGAACACACAGAGCTGAAGTAAGAAATAGATATATAGCCCCTGATAAATGGCGTGACTGATGAGCCATTTTGTTGTGTGGTAACACCTCAGGGCCTCTGACAGGATTGGGTCCTGTGGTGAGAGGTGCTGTGGGCATGTAGCAGGAAAATCACATCTGCTCAAAGACTGCAGTCAGAAAAGCAGCTTTCAGCCCAAAGAGAAATAGAATCCCTGTTCTACATCCTGATGAGTGAGGCATAAGAAGTGCCTTTGGTAAGCATGAAAGGGAAATAACTTGCTTCACTGCTGTGTAGGCTTTAGCATTATAATTATATTATAAATGTCATGTCACGACACAGGATGTTATATAGCCAAGTTTGTTCATATATCCCATTGCTGGAGCTGAGAAACTGTTCCTGATGAATAAGTAAAATTCTTCAGCACTTTTAACTTTTAGCATTAATCATAATGATAATGAAGTTCATGCTAATAGATGCATTCTATAATTTAGGTATCTAAATATAGTAGTTTCCTGAGGCTCTGCCAGTATGAGGTATTAGCCTTTCCTGACTGGTGTACTGAATGGGACTTTCTGCTAGGAGCAATGTGAATCATGGATTTAATACATGTAAATTCTTTCATGTAAAATCTTCATGGTTTACAACCTGCCTGCTTAGACTCACAATCTGTATTTGATATGGCTGTGATAAGAAGTTCTGCAGTATTTTCTTTTGGTGGCATACCATGAGGGAAAAGGGTTGCTACATGTTACAGTGGAAAGGCAGAAGCTACGTGTTCCCCTTTGTAATACAAAATAAATGAAAATGAAAAACAAGTGCAATCTCAAAGCACTATTATTTTAAATTTATGAATCATTAGCTTTCTAGTACAATAAGAAATAAACATAATTTAATAGGCAAAGCATAACAAAGGGAACTTGAAACATGTTTAAGTGATTAAACAGCAGAGATCAGCAGGTTTCAAAATGAGAAATTGTTTCAAATATATTTCTTTAAATTATTAAGTGGATTGCTTCACTTATTAGCTTAAAATTTTTATTCCCCAGAAATTATGTCTTGCTTTCCAAAGAAGACGTATTTAGAGAGAATGTACACACTTCTGCCATGATGAAAACTGGGAAAGGATGCCCAAACCTCTGCCTCCTGTAAAGGTTATTGCCCAGTCAAAAGAAAAAAAGAACAAACAGGTTTTTTGTTGCTGCTATAATGAGCTGTTCCCAAAGAGGTGACAGGAATGTGTTTGCTGAGCATACAGCATGTCTCAGGAAAACAATAATCCCCTTTACTTCTTAATCTTAGTGAGAAAGTCTAGAGCTAAGAAGGAAGACCTAAATTTAACCAGACTCAAGAATTTAATCAATTTTGGGTAAATTTAGCTCTCCTTCCCTGTAATCTGGTAGCAGGCTGGTGAGACAGCAATCTTATGACAGGATATGTACTACTGAAGGAATGAGTTGGTGACCACAACCTGACCTCAGATTGCTTCTACATGAGCAACATTCTCTCCTGGATGCTTCTTTTGGTACCACAGAAATGAATCCAACAAATCTCACCTCCAATCTGCTGTTCATTATTCCTAACCAAGGGTAGCACAGGGCACTTCAGTCCCACGGAGGGACACAGATGCCACAGCTTAGAGGCACCTCGGAATTCCTCAATATGTCAGGAACATTGACCACTTCCAGGGTCCTGCTAAAAGCAAACCTAGGGGCATTGGCACACAGCTTCTTCTTCCTTTCTTACAAGCAGAAGACAATTTTTCCATTCCAGTATATCCTCTTTTTTTAAGGATGTGACCCAGCTTCACAGGGTATTTATGGTAATAGTAACAGCAGGCATTAGCGGTGTTGCAGTGTTGGTGAGTGGACACTCTCCAGATAATAAACAATGCATGGGATTCCTGTTGGCAGGCTTCCACTCCATAGCCAGGGGGAGTTAGCTGAGATGCCCACAAAGCACAGACCTACAGCTTGGTCAAACAGTGGTATTTTGATAGGCCCTCCATGAAGCATTAGGACAGAGGATAGAGGAGCACAGCAAGAGCAAACGCTATGCTGGTGAACATATGGATAAACTCTAGAAAACAGTCCCTTAATTGCTGGGGAAGGACGGGCAATTAGTGCCAAGAATGTGTTTATTACTGGATGTGTGTACAAGAGTGCATCCTGATTTTCTGGCTGCTCTCCAGGACTCCCAAGGTCTGTGGGTAATTATAATAGACACAGAAGTGTGACCTCACTAACGTCCCATAAATTATCTTGTTGTATAATCTGTTTAATATTTTCTCTATGATTTTTATATATACTACATACACAGTTAAAGAAAACACATTTATCCTATACCAGCATTTTACTAGTAGAAAGATCAAAGAAAGAAATAAATTAAAAGTCAAGATCAGGAACAATTCTTTTTGTTATGATTACTTTGCCCATATTTACCTACTGCTCTATTTAACCTTTTAACTATTAGCTTTCCTGGATAAGTCTGATATGTTTAAGTCTAAGCATGAAATTCTAAACAATGAGATTCAAAAATATTTTTAATTCTGAATAGGAGTGGTTCAAGTTGAAATATTATTTTAAGGTGAACAAAAACCAAATTTAAAGCTGAGCTTTTGAAAATTATCAAATCTGAAAAAATATGAACTACCCAAAAACCTGATAAAAAAGTTAACTACAAATTCTCCAATTCTCCAATTCTCCTTTCATTTCAAAGTCTTT
>VZTT01076590.1:51427-61937 GCA_013400855.1 Buphagus erythrorhynchus
ATCAATTTAATTTATTTTAAAATAAAAGGTTTCACACAGAAATAATTATTTTAAAAATAAATCAGATTGAAGGCAAGTTCCAAGCCACGTGAAGTCACTACTTTTTATGCCCATCTCTGTTTCTAGGATTTTCTTTGGTAAAAGCAGAAGCTAAACTCCACAACCCCAAATGTCTGCTTTGTTTGAAATTGTACTTTCAGGTTTTGCAATACATCTAAATTCATATTTGTCTCTTGATTTCCAAGCACTTCATCTCTCAGTTCTTGTATTTCATAGTTACTGCACTAGAGATTTAGTTCTGATCACTAAGCTTTGTGTGTATAGCATGACCAATCCTGGCCAGAATAGTTGTTTTCCTATGAGAGTTTGAAGAAGTTGTCTTCTTCACAAGTGCAGTTGGTCACTGTGGCTCTTGCAGACAAGCTGAAGTCTTATTGTCTTCATTTTGCTCAGCTACTAATTTTAAAGTTGTCCTTCCTAATTAGTTCTGGGACTAAATCCTCTCAATTACCAACTATGGTGATTTTAAGGTTGTCTTGCTAACTTTAAAGAAAGGAATTGGGGAAACTCTGATGACATCCTCTGAAACAATATTAGAAAACAGTTTCTGAAGTTGGAACTCTTATTAACATTCAGAGCAGCACATTGCCTACTACTCTGCATTCCTGGTTAATGGACAAATTATTAGCAGATAGCATGAAGTTAAGAAAAGGAATTATATTTTGATTGAGTTATTGAAGTGGCTCTATTAAAGAAAACTCCATCACTGAGCTGACAATGCTCCTGCTCCTCATTCTGTTGGGCATCTTCTAGGAGGGGACCTGAATGAGAGCAGAGTGCCAAGGCTGAGGACAGATTTCACTGGAGACAGATTTCAGGAGCATTACCACAATTAAGGCAGTGTTTTAAGGACTAGATCTCACCTCTTGCTTAAATTGTAGGTATTGTGTAGACCAAAAGGCCATCTTGAAACAGGAAAATGGCAGCAATTCTCAAATTTTGGGCTGATGATGCCACTGACAATACTCCACCAGCCAGTTCAGGTCAAATGAGTGTGTGATGCATGATCTTCGTGGATAATTAACAGCTGACTTTTTGAAACACCAAAGGCTCAAGCAATTCTTTCTTTCAAATAAAACATATTCAGCACTGATATAGGAATTCTTTCCTAGACCATGGTAGAATATAATTTTTCAGTTCTTTAAAAGTTTTTGATTTTAAATTTTTCCCATTCCATCTGGGTTGAAACTAAGACCTTTCTAGTGAAAGCCAAAACCTCAGAATATCCTATAATTAGGCTCTTCATCTAAAATGGAAGATAATCCACATGAACCTTCTTCAGCTCCCAGTTTCTGCCAGAGATTTCTATTTTACCAGCTCAGTTGGGATTCCTGACTAGATTGCAGACTTGGTATCTCTTGCTGTGCCCTAGTAACTACTCAATTATTTAAACATGGAATAGCGCCAACAGATGCTATTGCAAGAAACACATTCTATAACAGCACATTCAAGGCATTCATCTGGGACACTGGAAACCAAGGGTCAAGTCCTTGTACCAGAGAGGTTTAAAATCTTTATACAAAGAATTAAATTTATGCTAGACACACAACACCACTGGGTCAGGGGAGCATAAGTTTTGGGCTATATTCTGTCCTAGGATGGAATTAACTCCACCACTGGTTATTGGGAAAATAATTTAACAGTTGAATTTTGGCAGAAATAAGCTCTTCCATCTTATAAAATGGCATCCTAAGAAGCAATAGAGATCCTCCCTACTCAATGATGCAAAAGTCTAATTGACAGCACTACAGACACTCTGATAGATATTTGGTATGAAAACCAGATATTTTGTGGAAGTACAGGAGTTTTATTAAAATAATAAGATGTTAAAGCAAATTTCAGAGTTCATGGTGGTGGTTCTCTTTCTCAGCAACTCAAAAAGAGTCTTTGCAGTGCAAGCAACAGACAAAACTGCCTTGAAACTAGATATTGAACCCAGTATTCCTGTTGGGGAAGGGACTCCTGGAACGATGCAATTCCAGTGAAGATCCATGCAGGTCAGTGGAACTTTGTGACTTCACCCCTGATAGAAACCCAGCACATAATCCCTTGGCAATCAAACCAAACCTCTAGAAATTTAGCTATAGCCACCTGGGGAAAGGCATTTGCCTCCAGCTCACAGTGAGACTGCTGCTGTATTTCCAAGGCTGCTAGGAGGGCTGGTGGTGTAACTCCCCTCACTTTGGGAGACTTTCCTCATGCTGATGTTAGAGCTGCAGGCTGTAAGTCTTGTATGGCTCTCAGGGTGTTCAGGAGCAGCAGTAGCACTGGATGAGGCTAGAGCAGCATTCACGAGCTGGGGACCTGCAGTACAGCCACTGCCCACCCCAGCACAAGCAGCTGCATCTGCCTGGCCCCTCCCAAGGCTCTCAAAACCTGAAGGAGCTCAGAAGAGCAGGCAGATGGAAAGCACAGAATCATCCCGTATGAAAAGCCCTGATTTACAAAACACTGAGTTTTCTGAAACTCAGTGATTTCATGGTATGAATGATTTTCTGACTACTGCTAAGATAATGCCTTTGTTCAAACTAATACCCTGCAATAATATATATAAACACTGCTAATTACATATTTGCACAGTATATCACTTTTGTCTGTTCCCACTGATTTCCTTCATAAAACAGAGATATAAAACTTAACACAGTTTTCACGTACATCACCAGCTGCCTGTCTGATTTCTTAGAATTGAACAAAAACAGCGTAGGTGACAGCCAAGACAGGCAAACTCAGTCACTCCCAAATCATATTTACCTTCCATCACTGCCTTTTCCTTTCTGATTCATCTATAATTAATATCCTCCTCTCTTCATTAGATCCAGTTACTGTTTCTTTGTCTACAGTAACATAATCTACATGGTTTAAAAACACAGTTCCCTATCTCTATTTCTTTCCTTTTACCATTAGTATAATTGGGATGAAGCTTTGCCCACGAGACCTATAGACAGAGTTCGCAGTAGTAAGGTATTGGAGGAGGTTAAAAGTGAGAGACCTCTAAGGCAGGAGGAAACACTGCAACAGCTGTGCAGATGAACAAGCCTGGGTTTTGTGCTGCCACGTTACACATGAAGAGCTAAATGTGATGCCCAAAGGCAGAGTATGTACATTTGACAAGGTAGGATGCCTTCCCCCCACCTGGGTGCTCTGAGGCACAGCAGGAACAGGGCCAGCTCTTGAAAGCCACATGGCAGCAGATTCTCAGCTGCTGCTGCTGAGTGGTTTTCAAATAGCAATAGGGAGGCTGGCAGGACTCAGCTAGCCTCTTCCTCATGGCCTTCAGAGATAGCACTGCAAAACATCTACATATCACAAGAAAGACAGAAAAAGATTTGTAAAGGAGGGAAATGGTAGGATTTCTATACTCTTTAAAATAAATCTCTTACCCTGCACTGTGACTTATCTTTTCCGGGATTATTTTCACAGCCATGGATTTCCCTTACATCTTCACTAAGTGAATATCCAAAGCAAGACTTTAGTACTAAGACATATGGAAATCAAACAAATCAAGGTCCATATAAGCTGGTGTCCTCTGGTTGACCTGTCATGTGTGGAAAGCAACTTAATCCTCAGATTTTGGATTGCATCCAGTCTATAAAAACATGTGGGCTATGAGGAGAGGATTGGGAGGCAGGCTGAGCTGCAACAGGCAGTAGATGCAGACTCTGCTCAGCAGTGCCCTCAAAGAGCTAACCCCCCCCCCAAGTCTGTGGGATGCATCCCTCTCCGCTGCTGCTTCTTTGAGAGAGAAAGCCTTGAAACAAAAATGCAACTCTGCTGTGAGATCAGTAACTGTCAAAGCCCATCAAACTGGTAAAGGGCAACCTCAGGTCTCATCTCTGATGCTGGGTGTTAGAGCTGGCAAAGTAGCACTACAGCACATGTCCTGGTATTTGCTTCTGCCTGCTGTGCTCTGTTTTGTATTTTGGGGGAAAAGGATCAAGCTCTTAACTGGAGTTTACTTCAGTTCCTTTGTCTTTCTACAACAGAATCCAATATGAACGGTAAGCATAATTTGAAAACTGTTTAAGAGGAATATATTACAGTGAAGTAATGAAGTGGTCCCTTCTCAGCATATTGCCGCCTGCTATTTGACAGCATTTTACAAAGTAACTGTCCCTGTTTGATTGCAATGTACAAGCCTGTTACAAAAAGAGGGCTGGCTCAATCTGTTTGACCACTGGCTCTGCCAGAATGCCAAAATGCTGCTGTGAGCATCAGAGGAACATGCAAAGATTAGACAAAGAAATCCTGTGTAAACCAGCACAACACAAGTGCTCTGGGCCCTGCGAGGGAGGTTTGTCTTTGAGCTGCCCAGCTTGCCAGTGAGTCTCTTCCAGCCCATGCACCATCAGGCACAGGAACCAGAGCCAGGGGCCAAATGCAACCCAAGCCAGAGCTGGCAGCAGAAGATGCTGAGGAGTGCCCTGGTGCAGAGTCCAGAAAGGCTCCTGCAGGAGCCAGGACAAGGATCAAGCAGCAGAAATGACTCTGCCAGAGGAAGGGTGAGGGACAAGGCTCAGTAGCAAGAGGGGTACACAGCTACTGCCAAGAGACACTGCTAGAAGAGGAGGACAGTCAAGGCTATTGAATCCTCTACTAAATGAGCAGGGCACACATTTAGTAGTTGGATTTAGCAGACCATTTCAGTGGAGGAGCTGGGCTGTGGAGCTCTGAGCTTGGGTAGAACCTGTCCCCTGAGCCAGAGCCTATGCTGCAGTAGCAGAGAGAGGATGACACAGTGAGGGAGGAGGAATACAGCTTGAGCAACACGGCTCTACTCTGCTAAACCTACCCTTGCTTATGGAGAGCTGGAACCTGCGACTTCCTTGGCAGAAAAGGGATGAGAGTTCTGATCCACCTCCAGCTCCTGCCTGCCTCGTTCCACAGCCCTGCAGCACAGGGGGCACAACTCATCATATTATGGGACAACCACATCTTCAATAAGACCATGCTGCCATCACCCTCAGAAAAATGCACTGGTGTGTGGACCAGTAGCATACAAACATATTAGGACCACTCTTAAAAAGACCCTCACTTGAATTCACCTGCATTTTTTGCCTTTTGATACTTAACAAAGCTCTCAGATTCCTTTGAACCCTCATTCCAGCTCTTTTAAGTAATAAACTCTCGCAAGACAGGCACAAAAAGGTAAAGGTTCCTTCATTTAAAAAATCCTGCATAAAACACTACCCTTAAAATAGTTTTTAGGTAAGATACTAATGTAGCTGAAAATGACAGAATTATATAAGCTCTAATGTCAGATTTTTCACATTTCATGGAAACACAAGTACAAAACAGCACATTTGTTATTCATTACATGAATCTCCATAAAACCTCAGTCTTATAAAATGTAATGTCAGGAAAAATCTGATTAAATGGTGCTGTTCTCCCTCAGGGAAAACCTACTTAAATTAGAAGAAATTGTGTTAAAGCCTGCATTTCCTGCTCCATTTCACCTTATTTACCATTTCAATAAATTTATGCTAGGCTAAAAAATTGCAAAAACTACTTAATGCCAGGTGAACACTAAAAAATATATGCATTTAATATACTCATGTATTTAAACTTAATGCTTTTCAGTCATCTACTTTCAAAGCTGAAATATTTTCTTTGAGTTTAATTTTGTTATCTTAAAATTTTTAATAATCTGAATATTTAGCTACATTAGTCTCTGGTAACTGGAGCTTCCTGCTTTAATTTCGGTCAAGAATAGCCCTTGAAGTAGATAGCCAATGCTATTTTGAAACTACATTCAAGTATTCTCAGGTATTAAGTGTGAAATTTGACTCTAGATTAATAAAAATCTTTGGTTACCCTGTGCAATAATTGCATCAGTATCCATTTAACTTTGATTTAGGAAGACAGTTGTATTGTGAGTGATTAGATGATTACTGAGAATATACCTGAAGATTATCAAATAATAATAGATATTTTGTCTTTTTCTGTCTTTGTGCAGCTGTGAATTCTACTGATTCTTTTCTTACTGTTCAAGTTGCTACTCTGTCAAAATATAACCAGCTTTAAAAACACTAGCTAAATTCATACTTTAGACCACTGACACGCATACAGAGGCATTAAAAAATAAAGCATGATACTTGTCTCACTTGTCTCCTTAAAATACGGACGTTCACTTTGTGTGTCCTGTTGCATATGCTGGACTGCAGGAGAAAACGTTACACTGTACGAAGTGTGTGACATCTGCTATGGCTAACAGATGTTAATGAGCTTGCACATGTATTCTCCTTCAATTTACAGGGCTCATGGCAAAACTGTGAAGGCTGATGCAAAGGCAGATTTCATTGAATGCTTCATTTTCTACATGCTGGAGGGAAAAACCGGTTGAGTTGTCTTCTGGCAGGGTAGGGGGTCACTAAGGGCCAGGTGCCAGTCATCAGGTCAGTTCAGCAGAGTTTAGTTTCCTCTTAAACTCTCACTTTGTCCCTCCCAAATTCATGATCCCCTCCACTTTAAACTTTGCTCATGTTTTACTGGTGAAACTTTTTGTTGCTTTCTAGACTCATGAATCAGCTGTAAGGAGGGACAAGGCCATGCAATGCTCCTGCTGATGCAAGACCTGTTTTGCAGCTTTCATTATATCAAGATATCAAGAATTTGCACTTCTGGGCAGTGATTTTCATTATTAGAATGATTCCTAGATTCAATGACTTTTTGATAGATTTTCAGTTTTTTGTCCACCTTTTTGAACACCACTGATGGGACATTCGAAAAAGAACATTTCTTTAAAAAGACATAGACATTGTTCAAACACTTTTCAGTGTAAAAACTTACAAAAAGAAAAGCGACATATCCAACTTTTTCTATCTGCTGACTGGTAAAAATAAGAATTCAATAGGAAAGCAAAAAAAACCAAATAATTCCTTGCTTTTAACTATTGAGAATTTAACTCTCATCCTGTACAGAGAACATGGAGTTTAGCAGACTATTGCAATGGAATGTGCAAAATATGTATCCTTGAACTTTCACTGAATTTTTTTGCTTATGTGCTGAATTGTGCTAAGAACTTTGTCACTCTGGAAGCTGAGTGCTGGATTTAACCTAAAGGAAACATTAAGGTCTAAAAAAGGACAATTTTGGCTGAAGAGACACCAAAATTCAGTGTCAAAATGAAGGTAACATTTGGAATAACACTTTTAAAAATAATAAGCAAGGCAGAAAGGAAAAAGAGAGCAACCAGGATACCATAGATATAATCAAGTCCAAGATAACTGATAAATAAATAGCTATTAATCATTTTGAAAGGCTGTAGTACTATGGCCAGTGCTGGAAGCTTTACTGCCTGTAAAATTGTCAGGATGCGAAAGAAGGAAAAGCAGCAATTTACACAACTTCAGGGCTAAACTGCTATCTCATATTTAGGAGCTCTTGGCATCAAGTATCCTTAGTTACCCGTGGAAACTAGGCCTGTGTGAGTCAAAACCACATAGCTGAACAAAAATAAACACAACAGAAAATCTTCATTTGAGCTGTTGCAGATCATAATTTTTCTATATGCTTTCTTTGGTAAATTGAGACGAAGATTTGAGAACTGTAATAATTTTTGGGGCATTTATGATAAAAGTAAGAAAATAAATTCTGGACTCCTTTTATAACAAAGAGTCAATTGACTTTCAAACACCAAGGAAGATGCAGCTGTGCAAATATGCACAGTGCCACCATACTCTGGAAGTCAATCTCTCCAACAAGTCATTTCCCAGGCAAATCTTGCCTGACTGATTCAGCACAGAAACTGGAATTCATAGATCTCTTCTCCAAAGACAGGACTCTCTCCATCAGACTGTAAGTGCAGTATAGGCAATGAGGAGCCTTTACTCTCTCTTCTCAAAGCTGCTGAATTTTAGCTAAACTTTTGCAAATCAAGTTCAATTGATTGACATCATCACAAAGAGAGAGAATGGTGTTGTAGCTCATGTACTAATAAGGAAGGTCCACCACATTGTCAGTTGAATCTAAAGGGTTCTAATTCATTTTTTGAACAGCTCTTAACAAAAATAAGCTTTGAGTAACAGGAAAGTAAGATTTATTTTTCTAGAAAATTTCCTTCCTTCCTTCATCATCTTCTAGCTAATAGAGCACATGGATCTCAGCTTCCTCACTTGCATCTGCCCCTTCTGTGAGAGAAGCTTTCAGGTAGATGCATGCAAAATGGAAAATGTAAATTACAAATTGAACATCTGTGAAGTAATCATCTGGTGAAGACCAGTAAACCTTCTCAGGAAAAAACAAGGGTTTTGGTTAAATTATTCTGAGCTGCAGAAATGGGCTCTTGGGTGCCTATGTATGTGTATACATATAAATAGACACACACATCATAATTCCAGTTTTAGCAAGGGGAATATGCACATCTTGTCTCATTACTCACATTCCATTTTCTACTTTGCCTAAAATATATTTAGTTACATAGCAGCATGGAGTATCTTTGAATTTTTGTTTGGAAGGAGTACCCAGCTTTCTAAACTCTTACCTGGTTATGTTCTTTTCAGAGGAACAGCTCTCAATTCCCTTTTACACTAGGAGTACAGTAGAAGAAACAATTTGCCAGCCTATGTGAAAAAGCTCTTATACAAAGAAAGTTTTTGCAGCTCTGTTGTGCAGCAGGAAGGCAGCTCTTTGGATCAGCACTGAAGATTTCTTTTGTGTGTAACATTAATGGCTTGACTTGCTAGCACCTTCTGTTTCAGAGTCTGTAAATCATAATGTATTTACTGTTGGTAGGATACAGTATTAGGATATTTTTAGACACTTCACCCTGTGTACACCATATGTAAGGAAAACAATCTTAGGTACAACTTAGCCTATGTACTTTACATTTAGTCCCATATTTTTTTAATACAGAATGATCTGGCATATTTTTCTTCAACTATATGCAATTTCATGTTATGGCTTGCCAAGTTATTTTAAAGAGATTTATAGACAGCTCATAACATCTTCAGAGGCTGAAAAAACTGTTATATCTGTAGGAGGGATGGAAAGGAATCTGAAAACCATTTTCTGGAAGGGGCTAATGGCTGAGAGCATGAGAAGAACCTAAGAACAATTTCAATGGTATTTACAAGAATGTATTTTTCATTTAGCTCTTGGAAGAGGCTCTCACATGGGTCAAATGTGTCTTGGCAATTTGTCAGTAAAATGCAATTTGAGTTTGAAGCACTCTGAGCTAAAGCTTCCAAAGTCTTACTTGTAGCCTGATAAGGAAGGTTTAATTTCAGTAACTGCAAATATGATTCCCTATTTCCTTCCTTAAACCACTAATGTCACTAACTTGGTGAATGCACTCCCAAAGTGATACAAAGACTACTTCCTGAATGTCAATACTAGAGTGATGCCACTGTCACCAGCACCACAGGCTACAGGACAACTGTGGAGAAATGGTGTCTGGGCTTCTGGCATGTCTACATACAGGAAAGGACAGAGGCTAAAACAGAGGTGAAAGAATCACACCTTAGGCACAGACTTTACTGTGTGACCCCTCACTGTGGCCCAGAGCATTTTACTCAGTGTCAGTTTGCTTATTCTCCAAAGGCAGCTGAATTCTGTGGAATAGAATAATCTCTTCCAGCAGGTCAAAGGAGTTCCCCACTGAAGAGGCTGTACTGAGCAATGACCCAAAAAAACAACTAATGAAGGTGGTAGGCACACCAAAAGCATTTAAAAGATGCCAGAAAGGAAAACCTTAGAAAAAATCTTGCTCACAAAGATGAAAAACCTCTTTACAAATTGTATGACAGTTGATGGTACATCCACTACCCTGTTTACACACTGTTTTGTGAAATAGCTGCTTTACAGTCACACAGAGGATGCTGTCCATAACCCACCCCACATCCCTCTCCAGAGAATCCATATGGAAATCTTAATGTCTAAGCCCCATTTCTGGTCAAATAAAACTTCTCTTGAGTTCTAATGCTCAAATGCTAAAGGGATGATATTACTTCCTTTCCATAGCAATTATGGGGAACTCTTCTCAACAATACAGCTTGCTGATGTATTTAGGTAATACTATGACTTTGCTACATAAACTCATGACTGTATTTCGCACACATCCATGCACAAGGAGTGTCATTGCTTTTTCTCTTAAGTAGGAAAAAGGATTTAATCTGGATTCCATTAAAGAGAATCTAATAAACAAAGTATAGTTTCTACTCAGAGAGAAGAGCATTTAAGTTACTTTTTTTTTTGCTTCTAACAGTAAGAAAGAACAATGACAAAAATCCCATGAAAAGACATCATACATTTTAATTTCCATATAACAATCCTTATCAAACTGAAAATGATTTTGAACTAACCTTAAAAAGGTTAGCTGGCTGCCTAATCCTCAGGCCCTTCAGGAAAAAAATAACTGCCAGTGGAAAGGACATAAAGGTAAAAATGCTCTATTGGAAAATTCATTTACATAACACATTTAAAATACTATTGTTTAGGATAAAGATTATCTTTG
>VZTT01076590.1:76818-92394 GCA_013400855.1 Buphagus erythrorhynchus
CAAAAAAAAAAAAAAAAAAAAAAAAAAAAAAAAAAAAAAAAAAATCCTTGCAAGGACCAAAAATGGTACTTCTTATTTCTTACTTCTTATCTTCTTATTCAGTTCTAATAACTGAAAATAATAATAAAAAAAAATAGTGAAAGCCCACTAGTGCGATATAGCATTTAAAGAGAGCCTTTTGTGAACCTTGCTATTAAAAAGGCCATGATAATAGGAAGCAACTATAATTTGGCTATGAATCACAGAGCTATTCACAGGAAGAGTCTTAGCAAAGACAAAGGCCCTGCTGTCCATTATAAACCCATGAACTGTCTTCAGATAAATGCAGCTTGTCCTTCGATGTAAAGTTACTCGTTGCAATCCAGCCAGCAGTCTCCATTGTTCACCCTAATGAAAATGCACTCTGGAACAGAAAAACTGTCTAATTCATTACAGAGGAGACAAATTTTTTCCAGCAACTGCTTTGTACTGAAAAATTTAAAAATCCCCTGTGAAAGTAGAACAGACTTTATTTTTTTCCCCACAAAATTTAACCTTTATTTGCAAATGGCAAAAACTCCTTTTTCTTAAAAAAACTGAATAATAATGGTGTTCCTTTTGTGTGTATTTAGCAGAAAGGTAAATCTCAAAGAGCTTTTCTCTATACCATCCTTAGAAAGAATCTCTTTTTTCTGGGTTTTATGCATCTACAGAGGCTTTGAATGAGAGGAAGCAATTTCTTTGGCTACATTTATCTTCCTCCTTTCAATTAATATTTGTGTAATATTTGTTAATTGCTACTCAAGATGCTGTATCAGGTAATGCTTTTAATTTACCTACTGAGCTTGGAACTGCAGGATAGAAAGTATATCTATGGATATGCCACTGTAGAGTAGCAACAATAGCTTTGGGCTACAGCTGCTAAAAATAACTTGCTCTGTGCCGCAACTCAGGCATGAGACATTCAGACCATTCATAAGAACTGCAATTAAAAGCATCAAATGGAATGGAAATACCCTCCTCCATCATTCTGGCAATTCCTTTTTGATGAGTCTATGCAGTGGTGGAGTTTTCCTCTTGGTTTGTGTGTTTACTGTTATATGAAAGGCATGGCATTTCTTTTGATTTCTTTGCTGAGAACCAGTAGTTTTAGAGTAGAAAAAGGGAAATGGGCATAATTTTAATTTCAGACAGGCAGCAAGGAAGAAAAAAAAAGATAATTTTTCAAGGACAAGCAATGTTAAGACTGCTGGCAATTTTTAAAAAGCAATTAAAACAGTAGTCTTCATAATAAACAAAATCCCTTCATAGTTTAAATAAAATGTGGCCTCCTGCATATATTTAATTAGCATATTTTCCTTCACAAAGTCCCTGTGGGCATGGTTGACCTACTCTTACCAAAGCACACATCCTTGAAAAGCAGTCCCACTGAAGTTGAAGAGATTGATCATGCAAATAAATCTCTCATCACCTGGGTCTCAGAATAAACACTGCACTGTGACAGTCAGAGGAAGAGCTGAAACCCTGCCTGGCAACCTTGCTGGGAAACTGGCTGTCAGGGAACCAAGCAAAACCAGAGGCAGCAACTTGTACCACATGCTGGGATGGCTCAGGGATGGGAACAGGGCTTCTTTTCTCAGCTTCCTCTTTCTCAGAAAGCAATTCTGAAAGGCACATGGTTGGTGTGACTGGAGCAGCTGCTGACTTGCAGCAGCTTTGGCCACTGCCTTTGCAAGGAGAGGTGGACAGAGCCCTTTTCCTGCACGCTGAGCAGCACTGGCAGCAGCATCCTGGGGAAGATGCCAGCCAGGGATTGTGCCAGGGCTGGTGGGGCACCCAGGCCCCACGTCCTGCACAGGGGCCAGGCAGAGGAGGAGCCATGGCACCTGGCCAGCTGTCTGGCCACCCCTCTGCCACCCTGGCCACAGGTCCCTGCCCTGCTCTGGGAAGAAGAGGCTTAAATCAGCTCCAGCAGTGCATGATTTATTTGCCCCAGTACTCAGACTCCTCTTTACCTGTGCTTTGTCCCTTCTCTGCTATTCACAAAGGGGACAGAACACCTGGATGGTGGTGGCTGCTGTTGTTCTGGTGTTTTCTTCCACTCTTTGGGATAGGGCAAGGGATCTTCTCTGCTGCATGTTAAGCAGCAGCAGCACAGACAAAGGCTCAACTGTCCTATCAATATCAATGATCTAATCAGGACTGAGAGTGCCAATAAAAGACAATTCTTGTTTCTTTCTTCCAGTTGGAACAAACTGAATAACATCTTTCCCCTCCCTTCATTTTGTTCTGCCAAAGTAAAACAAAACAACTTCCTTATTAACATGTCTTTGGGTCAAAACGTCTCTTCTATCTGGAACAAAATGTTTCATCCTGTGGCAGACATACAAAAAACAACAGGGAATGAAGGACTGACTGCATCTCTACCACTGCTTCCTTCTTCCAGAATCACCAGTGATGGGGACACTTCTGGACCTGAACTCCAAGCTCTAGACTCAGCTCTCACTGAAGGGGTTCCAATCTACACCTCTTGTAAAATGGGCCGTCCCATTCTCCTGCTCTTGGCAGTGAATGCTTTAGTATTTATAAAAATGTGTTTCAGTGAGGTACATATTGAGGAAACATATATTGGGATTTTTTTTTATCCTGATGGTTAAGGCACTGTTGAGACAAGAGAATTATAGTTCAAATCAATACAGGCAGCAGTGAACGTAGCTCTCCTACATTTTGCTTGACAACATTAATCACTGGACACTGAAAAAGCAGAAGGGACATTGACTGTCCCTCTGTCAAGATATGATGACTCCTCAACCACCAAACTAGCTTACAGCTGGAAGTACTTGCCCAATTTGATCCAAGTCCATGTAGATTTTGAGCTGTACAAAACCATCTTTGGGCAAATTTTCTATTTGTACTACTTGTAAATTTAAATCCTGTTTTGCTACACTGTTGCGCAAGAACAATGACTTATAAGGAGTCATTAAAAAAAAGCTGCATATTTATTCATATTTTTGTGAAAACTGAATGTGTTTTGCATGTGAAATATTTCCTGTGTTAAATTCATTCTCACAGTGCTGTTTTCCATACTAATCAGTACCCAGTATATTCAGCATATTCAGAATGATGTATCAGGATGATAGTGGTTTAGTACAACTACTAAATTATTCATGTGAAAACATATGCTGCACTAACACTGCCAAAGTGTTTATAAGCAATATGTCTAGGGAAAAAAAAAAAAGGGAGACAAGAATTATCCACAACTTAAAAAATGAGAGATCTTGAAAAATAATCACTAATATGATGTAGTAGTATGCTAATAACAATTGCTGATATATCAAAGTAGGAGGTAATGTCCATTAGGTAAGAATTAAAATATCACATTGGAAAGAATGCTGTTAAAAAGACAGGGATTGGACAGAAGGGAATATTATAGCAGAGATGAGGGTTATGTTCACAAGTTGTCTATATGGTCAAATAAAACAAAGGTCAGGTAGAAGAGCCTGTGATATTTACAAGTAAGGAACAGTCAGTGGGCAGAAGCAGTGAGACTAAGCAATAAAGGGACACATTCCAACTTCCCTAAGCCAGGGAAAGCACCAGAACCACAGATCCATGCAGTGTCTGGCCAGTGTGCTAGGACCTCAACACAGAGCCTTCTCTGACAATCTCATTGCTGTTACAGGACAAACAGGCTCCCTTGCTGATGGCACCATGCAGTCATAAGTTTCCTGCCCAGGAACAGTTCTTAGACAGACTTATATTAACTTCCAAAGGAAAAGCACTGCCAGGGTCATCTGTTTTTCATAGCTATCATATAGTTTGGGAAAACATCTGAGGGTATTTTGTGTTATTTCTAAACTCTCCAATCCATCTTTTACAAGAACTTTTAAGGTCAGCAGACAGCAACACGTGCAGCAAACAGATTTACTGGGCAGATTAGCTAAGTGACCTCATAAAGCGAACAAAGCATGCTGCTCTTTCAATCAGCATCTTTTTAAATCTGTTAACTAACACTGAAATATTTGCTTGTTCATGAGAGTTTGCTGCAAGTGTTTCCATGGTAATTCTTGGCCTCTCAACTGTGGGGACAATTTCAGCTAACTCCAGCAGACAGAATGGGCTTAAGGATACCTTCCCAGATAGCCTTCACACTATGTTCTGCACAGACCCTAGGAAGAGCTGCAATACAGATGGGGACGAGGAAGAGGATGGTCAGCACCCACAGCAGGCTGAGAGCTCCAGGATCATCTCTAGTGTTAAAGGCAAGGCGTTAAAGGGTGCAAATGTTGCTTCCCACTGGTAAATCTATCCCCAAACTGAGATTAAAGAGAGGAGATGCAGGATGTTGCTTTCCCAGATTTTCCTGAACTCTGCCTGTAGCTGTAGCACAGCTCTCACTCAGCACAGCAGCTGGCTGTGGGCTCCAGCTGTGGGCCTGCAGCCCATTCCAAACCACTGCTCTTGGATGGCCCTCTGCTACAGACAGCAGGAGGATGTCAGGCCACACCAGCAAAATCCTTTCTTCTAATCACTGACTGCCAGATAATCCTACAACAAAAATTCTCATCCACCTTTCTAAACAGCTGAACTGCATTTACTTGTATTGTTCCTTCCAAAACCTCTAAAGTACAGCTATATATAAATAACATCTGGACATTGGTTTGTGCAACTAACATGATTACATTTTCTACACATTTTATACTGCAAACTGCAGTATCATGCTTTGACCTTTACCAAGAGTGTTTGATTTTTTTTTTCCAAATTTCTTTTGAACTCAGTCTTTTACAACCATTTATCAGGACCTATGACTTCTGCATTCTATTGTTTTCACATTGTTCTCAAACTTATTTTGGCACTTGAGGATTGCAGAAGGAAGAGGTAAACTGTGGCTCCAGTAAGATTATAGGCACGTGAATTTCCTTCTTTGACTGTCTCCCTGTGCACCCATGACCCTCTGCTCCAAAGCAAGGGGTCATCTTTACTGTAAGCAGATATACTGGCAGAATAGCTTTATTACAGGCAACAATGCAACACTTACTAAGTCCATGTAACATTAGCAGATAGTGTATAGATTTCCTATAATTAGGAAGAATTAGAAATAATCCTCCAAATTTGGACCACTTTGTATCCTGGGCTGCATCAAAAGGACATGTGGCCAGCAGGTCTAAGGAGGTAATTCTCTCTCTTTTGTGAGACCCAGACTGGAGTGCTGTGCAGAGTTCTGGTGTCCCCAACATAAGGAAGGACATGGAGCCATTGGAGCAGGCCCAGGGGAGGGCCACAAAATGGAGCATCTTCTCTGTGAGGACAGGCTGAGGAATTTGGGACTGTTCAGGCTGGAGAAGAGAAGGTTGTGTGAAGACCTCACAGCAAATTCTGAAGGGGGCCTATCAGGAAGGCAGAGTGACTCCTCATCAGGAACTGCAGTGATATGACAAGGAGTAAGGGGTACAAACTGAAGAAGGGGAAGTTTAGGTTAGATATCAGAAAGAAATTCTTTACTGTGACAATGGTGAGATACTGGACACGTTGCCCATGGAAGTTGTGGATGTCCCAGCTCTGACAGTGTTCAAAGGCAGGTTGGGTGGAGCAAGGTCCATCTTTAAGGTTCATTCCAACCCCTTAAGATTCTATGAAATGCATAAATAAAAGGCCTATAAATATTATGCATGTAATAGTACAACAATATAAATATTGGATCTATTTTGCAAAGCATTATGTATGCTATATATAATATTATACATCACTAAGAGACCTATATACATGTATAAACATGTACAAACCTGTGTACATCTATATAAAAAGATTATGGAACATGCTATGAAAGCAAAAATACTTGTTTGCTATAATAATGAAGAGAGCAAACATGCCCTTTAATAACATCTATGATGCAGAGTGGCACAGGAATAAGGATCCTCCTTAACAAGCCTTTGAATTTTAATGATATAAATTGTCTCTGCTGCACCTTTGAGTGGTTTTATAGCTGCATGTCATCATGACATACAACACCTCCAAATTTCAATCAGCATATTTAATACTGGAGTTACTTATATGTCCATTGGTTTTTGGTGAGTAGTACTTGCTCTTTTTTTTTTTATTCTGTTATTTTGAATAGGGTGAAAGAAACTCAGAATCAAAGGCCAGGGTCAAGTCATACAAGTATTAAATGTGCACTGCAGAGAGCACTTCCATTTTGCTGTCACAAGGCTGCTGCCAGTTAGCACAAAAGCACATTGCCCAAGCAGGCTTTACACAGGTTTCAAACTGCAGTTCTGTGTGATGGGATGTTTCTCTTTGTGGAGTTATTCTCACCCTTCACCTTCGGGCAGGATAATGAGAAGTGGCACACAGTAAGGGAAGAGTCAGGAAATGACACCTGACCTGCCAAAAACAAAATGTCCTGACATATTTACCAGCCTGAGCAGAGCCATGGTGTCATCAAATGGGAGAGTCTAGTGGCTCTGAGTCTAACAAAGGAAGAACAAAGGAAGAAGTAGTCCCCACCTGACTCCTCCCACCATCCCAAAGCTGGTCCCCAGGAACATCTGCCACTCACCCTGCCAGTCCCTGGGAAAGGCAGCCTGGGCCATATGCCAGGGAACCCACCTGGCTGCAGTGGACTGCAGAGGTGATTGGGGCTCTCAGAAAAAGGTGATACAGGTCAGGGCAAAACTCCCCTCATACCCCTGTCACCAATGAAGCCAAACTGGGGCCTTCCTAAACCTTACCTTTCTCCTAGGTTCTTCGTTCTGATCTCTCTGTGGTTTAATTCTGACCTTCACAGACAGTCTTGAATAATGTATTTATCTGAGAAATAATCAAATGTGGCAACCAACAAGACTCTCTGGTTCCCTAACAACTTTCTTTCTCTTTTGTTATTTAATTTTTGGTTTTGTTTCCATTCATCACGCAAATAGTTTATTTGTGTTATTTTCTTGAAACAAGAATATTTTTTCTTTTATTCATCTCCAGACATGAGCTATCACATACTAAATAAATATTGAGTCTTAAGGTGTTAGATGAGAAAAATCTCTTGTAGGCTTCAGTATGAGATTTGTATAACTCCTACAGAATTCTTAATGTACTTGGAGATTGATTTTTATCACTGTTTTTAGCCTTCCTATTTAATTTGACTACTTATATAAAACAAATATGAAACTTACAATGATCTCCAATTGAATATTTGAACCTTGCCATCATGCCAACATAGCTGTCTAAAATAAAGCTGAAGCAATATGAGGAAATAGGAAAATAAACACACACTTGAAGATGATTATACCCAGAGAAAGGATATGAAAAAAAGCAGCATCATTTTTCAAGAAGTTATGCACTAAGAAGAGCTATTACAGACAAAATTAACTGTTCCTGGTTCAAATGAAACAAGAATATTTCTGCTTTTGACATGTACCATTTTCTACCAGGACTGTTTTTACTCGTATCTTTAAAATACAAATAATTCTTGTTTCTCATCTGGGAAATATTTTATTTTAGTTTTGCTTTGCTCTCCTTTGGGGTTCCAAGACAGTAAAGAAATATGACAATGCATTTAATTAACTTATCATGTATGATATTTTCCATCAGTAAAAGAGACACCAGGAATAACCACACCAAATTCCAGTCATTAATCATATTGCTTTCGGTCCTTTTATCTTATCATTTATATATTGTCTTCGATTTTGCAGAATTTTACAACAGACATATAGTTTTTCATCTGCCTGTTAATTTCATGTTGAGAGATTCACTACAGAGACTATAGCAGCAGTTGCATTTAATTAGAGCCTTCTTGTCAACTGGGGAAGGTAGGACAGAAATTATTGGGTAAAGTTTCCATATAAAATGTCCCTGGTGGAGATAAGTGCAAATAACAGTAAGAACCTCAATTCCCTGCTCTAATCCCCTCTTCCTAGGGTTGTTTACCACTGAGAAGGAATTCAGTGGTAAAACAAACAAACAAAACTGGTTGTCTGGGAATGCATCAATCTGAGGATGTGCCAAAGGAAGCAGAGGATTTGTACTCTCTTCTGCCAGCCTCTGTGGGCTGCTGATGTGGTCAGCACGCTCTTGGGAGGAGTGACTGTCTCACAGTGTCATCTGGGGTGCAGAAAACTGTATATTCCTGAAGGTCCTAAACCTGTGAGTTCTGGGAGTTTCAAATCAGAATTTAGCCCGTGATTCTCTGCATTAAGCTTTTTTGTTGGTGCCTTGTATTGCATTCCAAAACTATGTATTAACACTGGTTAAATTATTACTGGATCACACCTGGCACTGTATTGGAAATTCTTTCAGCTTGTACTAGTCACAACCTTATGAAATAAAAATTGATTCAACATACACACAACTAGCCATGTATGTATGGAGGTTTATACAGAAAAGTGATCTCTAAGCATCCTGTTTGAAGAGATAAAAGGCTACATGAGTGAGTATGCATGCACTTAAACACACTTATGTGTTTGTATATAACACAGTATATAATATGTTCACAAACAAAAATGAAAGACAAAAATATTTCAAAAAGTTAGGATTTGCACCACATTTTGTCTTTCACTGATGATATTTTTGGAAATGATCAGTGAAGAATGGTCATGGCACTGGTTGAAAAAAATCACATCTACTTTTAAGTTATTTTAATCTAATAAAGTATCTAATGGTGCTTTGGAGAGCGGGAGGACCAACACCAATAGAATGTTTAGAATATGAATAACAGGGAAGACTCATCAGAGGATAAATGAACAGAAAAATCCTCTCCCGTTCTAAGGAGATGTAGTATCTCTCTCTGTAAGGTGTGAGGCTAACTGAATCCATGGTACTGAGAGAGACAAATATCTCCCTGAAAATGGAGAGAAAAGAGAGGACAATGAAAAAGGCTTTGATAAAAAAAATAAAAACCCTCTGTCCCCCAAAATATCATAACCCAAAACAATTCCATGTTTCAACAAATATCATATGTGTTCTATTTGTCCAAGATTATTTGAGTTTTCATAAGGGATTTCATCCTTAGATGTTTCTGTTCAGATCCCTGAAAGTTCAGTCAACATGCATTACAAAGGAGAACTTGGTTTAGATTCAGACATAATAAACACCTTATGTAAATTCTTCAAATAAGGGTGAAGAAAGCAGCCTTTCTGATGACAGAAGCAAGACTTACTTATTTATGGACTACTTCTAATATCAGATAGCAAAAAAATTAATGAATGAACATGGGGTGTATTTTTTCCCAAATCTGTAATTTCAGGGCTCTGTTTTGTCTTTGAACACAACACATGATTAATCTCAGTGTAGGATTTACAAAATCCGCTTTTAGCTATAGGATATACTCAAGAAAGAGGAAGTAAAATGTGGCTTGTGCTAAACTTAGCAGCTTTGGCAATTAATGCAACTTTATTCATTGATTCAGTCAAGTGAAATAGTTTGCTAGATAACTATATGAAGTGCTCCTGCAATTTTGAATACTACTACATATCCAGCCAAATGGGCTTTAGGATAAAGAAGCCAGGGTGATTTATTTGTAATCCCTTTAGTTGCTTTTTATTTGTTCTTTCAGATTGCAGAGACTAAAGAATATCATACTTACCCAAGCCCTTGGATTATTTCCATGCAGAAGATTTGGCCTTAATGCTCTGTGTGTAATAAAATCAGATGGGTTCAAATGATCCTGGTACAGTGACGCATTCTTGATACTGTCTACTTATTTTAAGCATTCAGTTCTGGTAACTTATGCCCACTCTTTCTCTGCCAGCACATGATGGGGCTCAGGTTAACCTTTAGTAAAGGATGACATTATGGCAAGTCTTGCTTGTTCTGGAAGCATGATGAGCGGGGGAGTGAGTTGGTCAAGCTCCCTTCCACCACCCTCAGGGTATCTCAGCTATGTTTTTATGTCAGCATCTGCCTCCAGATGCTGAATTTCAATTAAAATTAAATGTGCAAGAGAACTTTGAATCCCACATCATATATTCTTCACCAAGGAGGATCCCAAATTTCAATATCCTGGCAACAGTTTCTTGCCCAATGCAATCCCCTACCTTTTGTTCGCTCAGACCCCAACCCCACTGGCCTCATCTTTCTCACGCCATCACTATGACCTTTAAGAGCCCTGATCAGAAAACCTCAAGAGGAGATCTTTGATGAGACCACACTTAGGAAATAAACAGTCCCAATAGCTATGACATTCCTCTCATTGCTTTGGATGTGTGTAAGGGATGAGCTGAGTACCCAGGGCTTTAAAATTAATTTCATGCAGAATGGAGTCTGAGCTTTTAAAGGAGGAGAGGGAACAGAAACCCAGTTGGTCCAACAAATAAAACTGGAAATAATGTTGAAGGAATATAGTTTTATTCAGTATAATGCAAAGAATAAGGATGTGAATAAAAACATTTTATGAACGTTTCTATGCACTGAATGGAACACCTAACATGATAATTAACTTAAAAACCTGCTTTTAGCAGAAGTAAACAAAGACCCTCAAGTCAGAAGCAATCAGTCCTAAGGAAGACAAATATAATCTCCCCATGTCTACTGCAGTGTCATATATTCAAAAAGCTATTCTATATTTTAGGTTACACTTTAGAGTGGCTTTTAAACTGAGTTCAAACTTATTTCACTGAGTATGTGGGACTAGAAAATTAAATGGTTTGCTGGAAGTCACTTCAGGTGGGCAGTAGTCCAGATCTTGTTCAAGTGCTTTATTGTGTCTCTCCTGGTTGTGAAATTATGGTAATATTGACTATCATTACCTTCTGCTGTCCTATAACTTAATGTGCAAAGATACATTGAAAATACATGAAATGGTTAAGATCACCTGTCCACAAGGCTGAGTAGTGAGTACTCCTGTGTATTAATGAAGTGAATGGCTTGCAGTACACACAGACTGATCTAGAAGATTAACAGCTACTCAAACTTATTTCTGACACCAAAATACTCAGAACAAGGCCATATGCAAAGGCTGCTTAAGGGCGCTACTAGTATCAGGTGCAAGATGAAGACAGTCATCATGTTCTCAAACACTGGAATAAAAATATGTGGCAGGAAAATCAGAAATAATGGCTAACTTTGCATCAAGTCCTCCAGTCTCAATGTACCTGTGCAATTCCACCCTATCTTTGCAGAAATATACAAACTACAGGTCTTTTGTTCAATCTTGAATCCCTAATCCTTTTGTTTTCCCCTTCCCAATTACAAGGAGCATTCAAGAGTAGTAATTAGCTAGAATAAGAAATATTGGACTTTGAACTCCACTGCTGAAAAATTCTAAGTTATCTCTGAACATTTTTATTCTTACTTTTATTCTTTTTCTTATATTGGAGCATGTGCTTTTTTTGAATTATGTAATTATACAAAGTAATCCTTCACATAACACAGTTCTCCTCTTACCACTTCTTGTGCTAATGTCTTTATATGTTATTAAAGTGTTAATAATTAGGGATGCAGATCCTAACTATGCATACTAAGGCCATAAGTTTTCTTTTTAGATTCCATGCTTCTGATTAGCATTCATTTTATACCAGATAAAAACCTTTTCCAAGGTAATTTGCTAAAAAGCTCCAGGCATGTCCTACAGTTGTTCATTTCTCATTAAGTTCACTAGCAAATGCACTGTTTTAAATAGTGCAGAAGTGATCTCTTCCTCTGTTGCAGGGGTTTGGTTGTTTGTTCAGGGTTTTTTTAATATTACATAATGGTACTGGACAAGGACACAAGGATCAACACTAGTCTCAGTAATGTCCCTCAGAAATTGCTCCATTGTGTTACAAAGACCTCCAAGACAAAGAGATGCAGCTCACTTTTGTACAAGCACATACCCTGAGGAATCATCACCTTGCTCTCTTCTGATCAAGAGCAACATAGAATCACAGAATGGTTTGGTTTGGAAGGGACCTTAATGATCATCTAGCTCCAATCCCCCCTGCCACAGGCCAGGGGCACCTTCCACCAGATCAAGCTGCTGAAAGGCCCATCCAACCTAGCCTTGAACAATTCCAGGGACAGGGTATCCACAGCTCCTTTGGGCAGCCAATTCCAGTGCCTCACTACCCATGTAGTAAGAAAACATACTGATCTGTTCAGTTCCATGGAGATAGATTAAAATTGGCTTACAGTAGCTTGCTCAGGCTCTTTCTTGGGTAGATTTCTCAGCTGAGACTTTTCTGTAGCAACACAAGTAAGTTTACAGATTTTTTGGGTCTGGTGAAAATACTGCTAAAATCATCAAAGAGGTTCGTTTTTCATGAAAGTTGTATGGAAATGTGCTACACATTGTTGGAAGGTGATAGCCATGTGGGTCCCCTAACTGCCTTTAGTTTTTCTGTGCTGGGTACCTGCAGGTGGAGCAGAAAGGGCTGGTGGGGCCACTGGCAGGACATACTGGCTACTAAAGCCAGCCAGCACCACCCTCCTCCCCTGCCCACCTTCTCCATCCCAGGGCTTGGTCCTGCATTGCTGCAGGGAGACCAGAGACAAGCATCCACTTTTGTCATCAGGTATTTAGTCCCCTCTAAGCAATGCTTGTGATACTCTGCTCCAAGAGCTGGTGTTTGCACAAATCTAAGCTAGATAACTGATTAAAGTATTTAGGCCATCTAATTGAATAAGTTACTAAATATCACCCAAACCCCAAGGGCAGGAAAAGAAGGCAGATACTTCTGAATGGAGCAGAGAAAGTAATTTGCTATCTGAAGAGAGGCCAGAGCCTCATGTAAAGACAAAATAAGATGGTTCATGGAGATCATAAAATACCTTACCAAAACAAATCAGAGCACTACAAGGAGCTTTAGAAATATATTCCAAAACACCGAATAATCAATAAGTTCATTTATTAAATCTTCAGACTGGTGTCTCATTTGACATATGTAATCTGTGAAAAGGACAGAGACCTATAATCTCTGTTTTACACAAGGCTACTTTCAGGGCCCATGATTAACACCATCTGGAGACATGCAGTAACCTAGTATATACTAAGTTAATAATGTTATTTATAACATTCTTCTCCTAAATTTTCAAAGAAACAATGTAATCCGAGATATTCCAGTATGTTGGCATTCAAACATCCTAAATCAAGTTAACCTGTTCTATAACTTCTTTGTCTTCTCAAGGTTGCATCAGAGAACAAAATGGTCCACTGTATCTTATGAAATCTTTTATAATTCAACAGTAACCATCCTTCTTAAAAATTCTCCTAAAACATCTACATCAAATTCAAGAGGTGAAATTGTCCTAGAACAGAACTTCAGGCTATAAAAATAAATCTACAATATAATTATTTTGGGGAACAACTGGCAATTAGAAAAGACCAAATTCAAGGACAGTCAGGCACTTTGTGTCTTTGCTAAAAGTCAGAGGTATGATTTACTTTTTCTGTTTGATTAGGTCATCAGAAAAATAGCATAATTAGGAATAGTAATGAAAACTTTGACATTCAGTAGATAACTTTCAGCCAACTTTCTCTCACAAAGAGGAAACATATGTGCCTTTCAGCAACCCATAACATAAAATATATTTCAGTGCCATATGCTATCTTTCCTCTTTGGATCCCATCATAGAATCTGTAACCTCTAAAAATGTTTTCTTTTTTTTTTTTTTTTACAATTGCTTCTTTGTATCAGTCATACTAACATTTTTTAATCATAAATTTGCATTGTGGACATAATTTTTTTTGTCAGACGTGACAGGGTCATAAAATCAATTCAAATGAGCTGTACAAAATTAACAGATGAAATGGTGTGTTAGGTTTGTTTTCACCATGATGATCATTAAGTACAAGGCTGGCTCATTATGGGAAGACAGTGTTTAATCATCCTTCAAATTCTGCAGATGGATTTATGTCTGTGGATATCCCCTTCTGTGATGCTCAATAGCCAGGCACAGTCTGTTCCAACCGTCTGCAAACTGTACCCTGTTCAGCAGGCTGCTCTGGCTTAGCAAAGCATTTCAACAACCTGAGTGGGTCTTGTTGGCTTCAGAGGAGTTTAAGCCTGTACTTAAAGCTAACAAACCTGCACTAAGACCACAGGGATTGGCCTTGTATAGGTGCATGGCTGGTTTTGAGAGCTGGAGCACACCACAAGCTTTGAGGACTAACAAGCTGGAACAATCTGGCAACTGCATCTTGATTAGCCAGTGCTGCTACTGCAAATGAAAGAGTGGGAAGAACAAAAAGAAATCTAAGAATCCCCAGAGACCTAAAAACAAGAACAAATGTTGAATAACCATTTTCTTTACAAGATTAGAAGACATTCCAAGAAGAATTAAAAATATATATCAGCCTATGCTTACCATTTCCTTGTCACATTCCTGGCAACAACTTGAGGTTAAGTTATGCTTAAGGGAATCTCATTTTGGTCTAATTTCTCAGCATAATTATTTTCCTCCCAAAGGGATGACACATGGGGGAGGCACTGCAGTGCTTTGAGGTTCTTTTCCTCAAATAAGACAAACGAGAAATGACACCCAGGATTTTGCCAGTGGGACTTTGTTCCAGCCTTGCCCTTCAGCTTCTTGGCTGAAGAAATTGTGAAAACCATAACCTGGCTTCTCAAAAAGACAAGTCTCAGTGATGCTAAACCTATCAATGAAGCTACGTTTCTACGTTTCTGCTTACGAGTATCAGATTTTAATGATGGCTTTAGAAAATACATGACTCATTGGACAAAAATGGTTGGCTAGTATAATTCTTCTATTGCTATTGGAGGTATACAGAGCATGCGGTTATGTTTTTTATTTGACTATCTAATTTGTTTTAAAAAGATATATTTCTTTAAATAATGCAGGAAGAATATCATTATTAAGAGGTTTATTCTTGCTGTCATTGCGTGCTTGACATTGATGAAATCTCTTGCACAGCTAGGAAGAAGGGCACAGCAGCCAGCAGCTGCTTGGTGCCATGGCAGAAAGAGGACATCTGATATATGGCTAGAAAGAAGTAACCAGAAAACCCAAGCTGTCCAAAGGATAGAAAGCATATGACATCAAGAAAAGAGACTTGGGTTTTGTTTCAGTCTTGGAAGGAAGTCTTCAGGACAGTGGGCTGCTCAGGTCAGTGAGGTCTAGGCAGATGATGTTTGAGCCATGCATCAATCATCAAATGATAACTCAAATGCTTTATAGTAGCAAAGCTATTTACTGAAAGTTAAAGCTTTCTTATCAAAAAACAGAAGATAGGCCACTCTGTACATTCAGAAAGAGGAGATGATTAACGGTGAGGTAATAACAGTGCATGACGACAGGAGAAAATAATCAAATTTGGAAATACAGTGACTAAAAGTAGATGTTCTCCTGAGAACTCACACATACCTGATCCACTGAAGGATGGATCTGACTCACTGTGATGAACAATGACTCAGCTGAAGTACTGCAAGGCCCGTTTTCTGAGTATTAACCAGGAAAAAAAACCTGATTCATCTTACCTAGAAACTAAGGTTGTTACAGAACTGGGCTATTATTGTAGCTAACTGGAAACCAGGGGTATATAACAAGCTGGCACTGGTTACAGTAAACAAAACTAATATTGGCAGGTATGGGTAAAAAATTAAAACTTTTTCCTAAATGAAAAATATAGAAAAACCATTTAAACGAGGAGAGCACATAAATTATGTTCTTCTACTT